>CM071576.1:45554752-45569594 GCA_036426205.1 Ascaphus truei | reverse complement strand
CCCCAGCAGCCTGCTCTCCCCGTCTCCCTCCCCAGCAGCCTGCTCTCACCATCTCCCTCCCCAGCAGCCTGCTCTCCCCGTCTCCCTCCCCAGCAGCCTGCTCTCCCCGTCTCCCTCCCCAGCAGCCTGCTCTCCCCGTCTCCCTCCCCAGCTGCCGCTCTCCCTGAATCCCCCCTTTAGATACCCGTTGTCCCTGAATCCCCCCCCCTTAGATACCCGTTCTCCATGTATTTCCCCCCCAGCTGCCCGCTCTGAAACAGAATTGCTTGAGAATAAATTAAATGCATTTAAAAAGTGCATAATTTAATCATTTTTCAAATGTATTTAATCATTATAGAAACATTTTTTGTTAAGTGTTTAATTTGGTCAAAGCCATCAATAAGCCAAAGTAGTCTATAAAATACCCAGGGGCCTATTCTCGTAGCTCCGACGTGTAACAAACCACTTCTAAAGAGCCCTTCCCGACTCCGGCTCTAAAAATCAGATCAATTTGTAATAAAGCTTCCAACTCTGGTTTTTATATATATTTTTTTTTTTTTAACAAAAACTGCAATTCTAGTAGTTCCATTATACAAATCGCTTCTAAAATCTGGGTGATGAAGGAGGGGGGCAGCTTGTGATTCCCAGGAGTTGAATGGAGTTTTTGTAGTGTGAGGCTATTCTCTGCAGGTGCCTGAGAGATAGGGTGACCAGATTTTCAAAATGAAAAACTGGGACACTTAAAAAAATTATTTATAAAACAATGTACATCACGTCACGATCTCCGTTGCCATGACAACGAGACACTCTAACGTCAGGCGGTGACATGTTGCCATGACAATGTGGCATCACGTGATGCCTCGTCACCATAATGCATCCCGTTGTCATGTCAACTTGATGCCACGTGACATCACAGAGCGTCTCATTGTTATGGCAATGTGTATTACGTGACGTCGCACAGCCATGTTGACGGAATTTGGAGGGGAGGACAGAGCTAAAGGCAAGATAAATAAATATATAATAAAAAGATCTAAAAAAAATGATCTCGGGGTTAGCCTTCAATAGAAGGTGGCAACCCTGGCTGCAGTGTGTGTTTCTGTATACAGAGGTGGGCCCTGAAGTGTGTGTTTGTGTGTATAGAGGTGGGGGCAGCCGTGTGTTTTTGTGTATAGAGGATAGTGAAATCCTCTTTTAGAAATAAATTAAACAAACCACTTTGCAGCCTGAAATCTGAAATGTACTTTCTAATCTATACTGTACATAATAAAAAATTAATACATTAATTAAAATTACATAAATAATTGACATTAAATTAAAATTAAATAAAAAATGAAGGCATTAATTAAGATATATTTTAAAAATTTGACATTTCTCATTCCTGACGTGACCTGACCTTGCGGCTTGTTTATATAATACTACAATTTGCAAAATAAAGAGGGGAAATAGGGTTGTGTTTTTATAAATATATGTTGCTACTTACAGTATTTATTAGCTCTGCTAGGAGGTGGATTAAGAAGATAGACTAGAGAGAAGATAGCCTAGACCAGTGTTTCCCAACCTTTTTTGTTAGGAGGAATTTAGAAAATTCTCGGGGAACCCCTATCTGGCTGACACATAATAGGCAGCGCTTATAGTGCTGGCGACGTTGCGTCAAAACAAATGTATTGACACCGTTGCGTGCCATTATAGGAGCGACAGGACGGCGTAACGGCTTGGTCGCAATCGCTGGAAGTCACTTCAATTAGATTTTTTCAGCGACCGCAGTATGACGTCAGCGTCGCTAGCACTATAAGCGCGGCCTTAGGTTAATTTCACACCTCACGAGCCCCCTCTATTTCCCACCCTCTACCCATGAATTTCTCCCCTCTGTCTCACTCTCTCTCCTCCCTTCCCGTCTCGCATGTATTTATCTCGCCTGTGTCTTACTCCCTCTTTTCTCACTCACTCCCCCTCTCACTTCTTTCACTCGCACCCCCCTTCCGTCAATTACCCCACTCACTCAATCCCCCCACAAAATACATACCAAAAAACCCCACCCCGCAATAGATAATAAAAATACCCCCCCCCCCACAAAAATAAAAAAAACCCCCCGGGCCCCCCTACTTTTTTAAACCCCCCCCCCCCCCCCATACATATTTAAAAAAAATTGGGCAGCACAGGTAAAATTATCACCATCATCCTCATATACCCACCCCCTGCACCTCCCATCAACCTCATATCAACCATCTCCTCCCCACCCATCTCTCCCCCCCTGCATCTCCCATCTCTCCCCCCTGCATCTCCCATCTCTCCCCCCCCTGCATCTCCCATCTCGCCCCACCCACTCTCTCCTCTCCCCCCACCCCCCTACATCTTCCACATCCCCCCCCTCCCAACTATTCCATCTCTCCTCCCCCTGCTTTCATCTTCCCTCCCTTATCTCTCCCCCCCTGCATCTCCCATCTATCCTCCCCCCCTGCATATATCATCTATCCCCCCCTGCATCTCCCATCTATTCTCCCCCCCCCCATCTCCCATCTATCCTCCCCCCCCTGATTGCCATCACCTCCCCTGCTTTTTCCATAGCCCCCCCCCCTGCATCTTCCACTGCCTTCCGCCCCCGCTGCATCTTCCACCTCTCCCTCCCCCCCTGGCATCTTTCCACTCTCCTCCCCACCCCTGCATCTCCTTCCCTTCCCTCCTCCCCACCCTGCCTCTTCCCATCCCTCCTCCCCCCCCCCCTGCAATCTTCCATCTCTCCCTCTCTCCCCCCACCCTGCATCTTCCATCTCTCCTCCCGCCCACTTCTGCATCTTCCATCATCTCTCCTCCCCCTCCCCCGCGCATCTTCCATCTCTCTTCCCCCCCCCCCTCTGCATCTTCCTCTCTCCCCCCCCCCCCCTCTCTTCCATCTCTCTTCCCACCCCTTCATCTCATCTCTCCTCCCCCACCCCCCTTGCATCTTCCTCTCTCCCCACCCCCCCTTACGTTATCCTCTTCCTCTCTTCCCTCTCCTGCACCTCTCTCCCAACACCCGCCCTCCTCTTTCCCTCATCTTCCCCCCCATTCCTCTTCCATCTCTCCTCGCCCCTCTTCTCCCCCTCTATCTCTTCCCGTCTCTTCTCCCCCCCCCTTCCCTCTTCCATCTGCTCCCCCCCTTCCATCTGCTCTCTCCGACACCCCCTTCAAGTCTTACCATCCTCCTGCAGCCCCCCCCGCTATGCATCTATCCTCTCTCCCCGCCTTCGCTCCAACTCTCCACCTCTCCCCCCTGCAATCCCCATCTCTCCCCCCTGCATCTCCATCTCTCCCCACCCCTGCATCTCCCATCTCTTCCCCCTGCATCTCCCTCTCTCCCCCCCTGCATCTCCCTCCTCCCCCCGCGCTCTCTCCCATCTCTCCATCTCTTCTCCCCCCCTTCCAGTCTCCCATCCTCTCCCCCTCTGCATATCCCGCTCTCTCCCCGCATCTCCCTCTCTCCCCCCAGCATCTGTCTCCCATCTCTCCTCCCCTGCTCTCCATTTCTGCCCCTCTTTTCTCCCCCCCCTGCATCTCCCATCTCTCTCCCCCCCGTGCTCTCCATCTCTCCCCCCCCTGCCTCTCCCATCTCTCCCTCCCACCCCTGCACTTCTCCCCTGCTCTCCCCCCTGGCCCTCTCCCCCTCATCTTCCATTTCCCCACCCCTACTCTTCCATCTCTCCCCCCCTGCATCTTCCCTCTCTCTCCCTCCTCCTCCCCCCCCCCTTCATAACCCATCGTCTCCCCCCTGCTCTTCTCCCATCTCTCTCCCCCCCCTGCAATATTCATCTATGCCTCCCCCCATCCTCCCCCCCTTCAGGCTCCATCGTCTCCTCCCCCCGCATCTCCTCTCTCTCCCCCCCTTCCTCTTCATCTCCCTCCCTCCCCTCCCCTGCATCTTCCATCTCTCCTCCCCCCTGCATCTTCCATCTCTCCTCCCCCCTGCATCTTCCTCCTCCTCCCCCCTGCATCTTCCATCTCTCCTCCCCCCCTGCATCTCCATCTCTCCTCCCTCTCCTCCCCCCCTGCATCTTCCACTCTCCTCCCCCTGCAATTATCATCTATCCCACCTGCACTCCCCGATCTCCCCCCCCTTCATCTCCTCTCCCATCTATCTCCCCCCCCTGCAACCTCCCATCTATCCTCCCCCCCTTCACTTCCTCTTCCTCCCCCGCTGTCCTCTTTCCATCTCCCCCCCCCACTGCATCTTCCTCTCCTCTCCCACCCCTGCAGCTTTCCCTCTCTCCCTCCTCCCCCTCTGGCATTTCCATCTCCCCCCCCCCCTGCATCTTCCCTCTCTCCTCCCCACCCCTGCATCTTCCTATCCCACTCCCCCCCCCTGCATCTTCCCCCCATCCCTCCTCCCTCACCCCCCTGCATCTTCCCTCCTCTTCTCCTCTCCCGCCCTCCCCTGTCATCTTCCATCTATCCTCCCCCCTTGCACTTCATCTTCCTCCGCGTCCGCTGCTCGTCCAATCTATCCTCCCCCCTGCATCTCGCACATCTTCCAGCCCCTCCCCCCCTGCTCTTCCATCTCTTTCTTCCCCTCCCCACCTGCATCTTCCATCTCTCCCCCACCCACCCCGCTCTCTTCCTCATCTTCCCTCCTCCCTCCCCCATGCAATCTTCCCTCTCTCCTCCCCCGCTGCAGCCCTATCTTCTCTCGCTCCTCCCCCCCGCATCTTCCTATCTCCCACCCTGCATCTCCTCTCTCCTCCCCACCCCTGCTCTTCCATCTCTCTCCCCCTGCATCTCCATCTATCCTCCCCCCTGCATCTTCCATCTCTCATCCCAGCTCATCCCCCCCCTGCATCTTCTTCCATCTCTCTCCCCCTTCCTCTTCCATCTCTCCTCCCCCCCTGCATCTTCCATCTCTCCTCCCCCCCTGCATCTTCCATCTCTCCTCCCCCCTGCATATATCATCTATCCCCCCCTGCATCTCCCATCTATTCTCCCCCCCCCTGCATCTCCCATCTTCCCCCCACCTTCATCCTCATCTCCATCTATCCGCCCCCCCTGCAATCTTACCATCTATCCTCCCCGCTCTCTTCCATCTCCCCCCCCCCTGGCATCTTCCATCAACATACTCACTCCCACACCCCCTGCATCTTCCATCCTTCCTCCCTCCCCCGCTTCAAAAAATCTGCCAACCATCTCCCCCCCCTGCCTCTTCATCTCTCCTCCCCACCCCTGCATCTTCCGTCCCAACCCCCCCACCCCTGCATCTTCCATCCCTCCTCCCCCACCCCTGCTCTTCCATCTCTCCCCTCCCCGCAATCTTCCGAGCTACAATCCTCCCAAGCTTCATGGCCCCCCCTGCAGTCTTCCATCTCTCTCTCCCCGTCCCCTGCATTTCCCTCTATCTCCCCAATGCTGCAACGTTCCATCTCTCTTCTCCCTTTCTCCTCTGCCTGCATCTGCCATCTCTCCTCCCCACCATGATTGCGCTTCATCTTCTCCCCACCCCACCCTGCACCGCTCATCTTCCATCTATCTTCCCCCCACCTGCATCTTCCATCTCTCCTCCCCCGCTGACATCTTCCATCTATCCTCCCCCCCTGCATCTTCCATCTCCTCCTCCCCCCCTGTCATCTTCCATCTCTCCTCCCCCACCCCTGCATCTTCCTCTATCCCTCTCCCCCCCCCCCTGCATCTCTATGCTCTCCTACTCTCCTCCCCCTTTCTCTTCCCATTTCTCACCCCCCCCCGCTGCATCTTCCCCTCCTCCCCCTGCATCGCCTCCCATCTCTTCTCCCCCCCTTCACTCCTCTCTCCCCTCCACCCCCCCTGCATCTCCCATCTCTCCCCCCCCCTTCTCTTCCCCTGCATCTTTCCCTCTCCCACCCCTCTCTTCCCATCTCGCCTCCCCCCCTTCAATAGCCCATCCTCCCCCCCCTGCTCTCCTCTATCCTCCATCTCCTCCCCCTGCATATTCCATCTCTCGCCTCCCCCCGCATCTTCCATTCTCCTCCCCCCCTGCATCTTCCATCTCCCTCCCCCCTGCATCTTCCAATCTCTCCTCCCCCCTGCATCTTCCATCTCTCATCCCCCCCTGCATCTTCCATCTCTCCTCCCCCTGCATCTTCCATCTCTCCTCCCTCCTGCATCTTCCATCTCTCCTCCCCCCTCATCTTCCATCCTCTCATCCCCCCTGCCATCTTCCATCGTCTCCTCCCCCCTGCCCTTCCATATCGCTCCCCCCACCCGCCTGCATCTCCTTCCCATCTCTCCTCCCCCCAACCCCTGCATCTCTCATCTCTCCCCCCCACAACCCCTACATCTTCCATCTCTCCTCCCACACCCCTGCATCTCCCATCTCTTCCCTCCCCCCACCCTGCACCCCAGCTCTCCTCATTCTCCCTCCCGCCCTGCATCTTCCATCTCTCCCCCCCCTGCATCCCGCCATCTCCTCCCCCCTTCTTCTTCCCCCCCCCCCCCCCCCTGCATCTCCCTCTCTCCTCCCCTGCATCTGCCATCTCTCCTCCCCTGCATCTCCCCCCCCCCCCCCCCTGGATCTCCAATCTCTCCCCCCTGCATCTCCCATCTCTCCACCCCCCTGCATCTCCCATCTCTCCTCCTTACTCTCCCCCTCATCTCCCATCTCTCCCCCAACCATCTCGCTCATCCTCCCCACATCTCCTCATCTACCCCCCCCCATCTTCCCATCTCTCCCCCCCATCTTCCATCTCGCCATTCTCTCTCCCGCGCCATACCTCCCTTCATCTTCATCTCTTCTCCCCCACCCGCGGCTCTTCCACTCTCCCTCTCCCCTCCCTGATCTCACATCTGCTTGCTCTCCCCCCATTTCTCCGATCTCTCCCCCCCCTGATCTCCGGCTCTCTCTTTCCCTTGCCCTGGCATCACTCCACCGATCTCTTCCCGCCTGCATCAGCCCATCTCCTTTCACCCCCCCTGCCATCTACCCATCTCTCTCCTCCGCTCTGCATCTCCCATCTGTCATCGGTCCCCCCCAGTGCAGTCATACCATCTCTCCCCCCCCTGCATCTCTCGGCATCATGCTTTCCCCCCCCTGGCATCTGTACTCCATCAGCCTCCCGCCCCATGCATCTCCATCTCTCCCGCCTCCCTCTTGTCATTCGGCATCTTCAATCTGTGCCCCTGCTCCCCCCTCCTCCATCTCTCCCCCCCCTGGCATCTCACCCCCCTGCATCTCTCCCATCTCTTCTCTCTCCCCCCCTGGTTGCATCTCCCATCTCTCTCCCGCCTAGCATCTCCCTATCTCTCCCCCCATCTCCCCTCTCGCCCCCCATCTCCCATCTCCTTCCCCCCATCTCCCATCTCTCCCCCCCCATCTTCCATCTCTCTTCCCGCTTCTTCCCCTCCCCCTAGCATCTTCATCTCTCCCCCTCTCCCGCCAATACTATCTTCCTCTCTCTCTTCCTCTCTCCCCCTACACTCTCCTCTCTCTCTCTTCCCCCCCGTTATAATCTTCAACATCCTCTCTCCCCCTCTCTATCCCCCTACATCTTTCCATCTCTTCTCCGTCCCACTCCCCCGCTAACACTTCCCTCTCTTCCCCCTTCCCCCTACATCTTCCATCTCTGTTCCCCCGTCCCCCCCTACATCTTCCATCTCTCTTCCCCCTCCCCCCTACATCTTCCATCTCTCTTCCCCCTCCCCCACTACATCTTCCATCTCTCTTCCCCCTCCCCCCCAACATCTTCCATCTCTCTTCCCCCTTCCCCCCTACATCTTCCATCTCTCCCCCCATATGCCTACCTCAGGCGGCTGCAGAGGTGGCAGACTGAGGCACGCGCTCAGTAGCAGCAGGCACAGATAGTGCCGTGATCTGCTGTGAGCAGGCTCTGGGGGGGTGGAGATGAGCCGGGGACCGAGTTGTCGGAGTGACAGTCGGGGGACAGGGGGAGTGAGAGTCGGGGGATGGGGGGGGGGAGTGCGAGCCGGGGTCCGGGTGCCGGGAGGGAGAGCCAGGGTGCCGGAGGGAGGGTCACAGTGCGGGGAGAGGGAAAGCTGGGGGAGCCAAAGCCCCGCCCCCGGCTTCCTCCTACCTTGACCAATCCCCTGCGGCCCGCGCTGACTAGCAGCAGGCACAGGAAGTGCCGTGAGCTGCTGTGAGCGGGCTCTGGGGTGATGGAGAGCGAGCCGGGGACGGGGAGCTGGAGGAAGGGGGTGTCGGGTGCCGGAGGGAGGGCCACAGTGCCGGGGATCACCGGCCGGGCTGCTGAATTCTCCGCACCGCCGCCCCCGCGCACCGCCGCCGACACATTAAAAAGAAACGGGAACATGGAGGGAAAACCTGGGACGGACCGGCAACCAGGACAGCACACGAAAAACCGGGACTGTCCCGGCAAAACCGGGACGACTGGTCACCCTACTGAGAGATCCATGGAGTGAGGAGACTGGTGGATTTGCTGACCAGTACAAAGCACAGTGACCCACTTCAGGGTGCACTATCTATCCCAGAGGAAAAAGGATCAGGATTCAACTGTCCAGATGGAAAGAGATTCCCCTGCACTGGAACAAAGGTCATGTTCACATTAACTAACTATACGAAGCACAGGCCTAAATACTGTTTTTTGAATCAAGAGCTCCAACAAAAGTATTATTGTGCAAATACCCTGTCTGCTCAACAGGGTATGTGAACTCACATACAAGGTTGCAATGACTGTAATATTTCTCTATCTCTCTGAGGCACAGCATTAGTAATTTTTAGTAGAATTGTAGAAACACTATGTAGTTATGTGGTGACCCTGATCATTAGGGTCACATGAGTTTTGTAGCGCTGTGTATGTATCCCTGTTTAGAGTTATAGATATAAAGTTTGTCATAATTCATTACCAGTTTGTTGTGTCTAATTGCTCCTACATCCCACTATGTGTACCATCCACTATAAGAGTTAAACCCCAAGTTATAGGACTCGGGCCCCCACCTCAGTGACAGGCTCTATAGTATGAGGAAAAGTGAAGAGGGGTTACATTGGAGGCGCTGCTGAGATATTCCCTGAGTTACAATAGTTTGTGTGGTACACTGGCCATGTGTCATAGCAAGTACAAGACACCATTTTGCAGTTTCACAATGACGGCGACCATTTTAAGTGAGTGGTGTACTCGGGAAGGACTGGGCCCTAATAAGGCACTATTATTGACTGTCCCTGATTATTACTGATGATGTAAGCCTCAGAGAGGTGATAGGAGTGACTCCCGCATGGGGACCCATTGAAATACAAGGGAAATTATGTGTTTCAAGAAAAAAATTGCATATGTATTGTGTGCATGTGAGAACAATGTTGATCCTGTGGAGGTGAAAACACAAGGCGCTCAAATAAGAAGTGCAATGTGAAAAATACTGTGATTATATATAACAATATTAATAGTGCTCAAAATAGGTGATGAATATAAATGATCCAATACTAAAATATTCCATGCCACAGAAACCAGATATCTTTAGAAAAGCATTAAGAACATTATTGCGCCAAGTACCTTAAAGAATGCAAATAACGGTCAAACAGAGATCCCTAGAGTGCAAGGGAACTGGATAAGAGATGCACCACCTGGATGTTTTAAATGTGGTCACACAAGATGCCATAACTGCCCACACATCATAAATAGAGCAAAGGAATTTACATCAAAGAAAACGAATGAAATGTTTCAAATTAAAACATTTATCAACTGTAACACCTCATATGTGGTTTACTTGTCATCATGCAGCTGTGGGTTGCAGTACATACAGTAGGACGTACAAAAAGAACACTAAAAGAAAGGTTCCGAGAGCAAAGACGGAACATTGTGAATGGTTTTTCAGGCCATGGGGTATCCAGACATTTCCTCCATAAAACATATTAAGGACCCAGAAAGCCTGCAAGTTTTAGGCATTGAACATATTAATATAAGCTACCTAAGGGGAGACAGACTGGGTAAGCTACGAAGGCAAGAGACGTATGATTTAGCCCAGATAGTGTCAACTCGGTCCTCTTTTCCAAGCACAACAAGTTCTGTTTCTTTTCTTTACTTTATTGAGGGAAAGCAGGGTAAAAGACAGTCACTTGTGAAGAGATGTTGATGTATGAATAGTGTCTCTCTGTGGGTGCCTTGGTAGTTAAGAGCAGGTGAAAAGATAATCCTACCATACAGGAGTATACAGCAGTGCTCACTCATCCAGAGGTAATGGTGGAAAAGGAAGTGAGGGGCAAGGGTCACACTAAAATGGGGTGAGACTGCACTACTGTCAGCAAAAAGACAGGGGAGAAAATGGGAACGTCCATTAACTAGGAGGACTGGAGAAGTTGCCAGAGCAACCAGGGGTAAGACAGACTGGAAGGAAAAAGAGATACATAATGTATCCATTCCATCTGCACTGAGAGAGAACTGCAAGGAAAGTGACATCCTGGTGCAGCTAGCAGGGGGAACTGCCAAGGGAAGGGGGGCTGAAACAGAAAAGGCAGACAGGGGTATTTCTGTTCCATGACACTCCCCGTCTGGTATCTGGAGATACCACTATTTAAGGTGTATGTGGAACATATGTGCAATATAACATAACATAACAACTTCATGTCCACATAACTGTGGGATACCGGCCGGTACCACCAGCTTGACGTCCTTTGCCATCTCGGTAAGGTAGGTGGAGGCACAGCTCTAGGTCAGCTTGATGCACCACAATGTCTCTCAGAGTTCATAGAACTGGTAGTCAGTTCTTCCTTATTATAGTCCGATTTGGGCATTAGGAGGATACGCGTCAGAGTAGTGATTGATGGTTTTATGGTGTCTCCCCCTATATACCAATAAATTCGTTTTAACCTATGGTGTGGTGGATCCTGCTTTTTTGTCCCTGCGCTGTGCTCCATCTCTCCTCTCTAGAGGCTCTTCACTTAGGTCTTAAAAAGGTTTTAACGATCCCATTCTGGGTCACTCGAACTTCTACCTTGCGAACCCTTTCGTCTTCGCTTGGGATGGTTCTGATTATAAGTCTGTCGATAGGTAAATCTGCCATCCTTTGGTCTTGGCTCTTTCCTCGCAGCATTCGGCACCTGACACATTTGTGGAGATTACTGCCCACACACCTTTTCATGCCAACGATTCAAATGCCCACCACCCTAATAGCGCCTTTGGTGAAGTGTCGTCCCTGATGTATGATTTTTTTGTGGTAGTAGCGCACCAACAAAGTGGCGATGTGATGTCGGCCGGGGATGATAAGAGGATTGCTTTCCTCCCTGCTCAGTTGCGACTTGTTGAGGCGGCCTCCTACTCTCATGAGGCCGTCATTGTCGATGAAGGGATTCAACTTCCAAAGTGGGGTGTTTTTGGAAACACTCTTCCCTCTGCGAATGCAATTGATCTCTTCCGCATACGTTTCTCTCTGAACATGACTGAGAACAGTTTCCTTAGCCCTTGTGACTTCCTCCACGGTGCGCAGCTCTTTGCAGATGTGCCAGCCGTGGCAGCCAGTAGTTTTACCATCTGGTGTCTGGCGGAAGGAGGAGGCTATATGCCTTAGATGGGCTACTGCTCGCAGAAGGGCTGTCCACCTTGAGAAGCGATGGAATCGATGTGATCCGAATGCGTTTTTGTGCAATACATTGGTGAGTAACACAGATACTTGTGGGGGCTTTATCTCCGTATCCTTCTCAGGATCCACGAGTTCAAAGTCGCCAACTGGGGTTGGTGGCGTTTCCGCGGGCTGCGCAAGAAACGTTGGTCCTGTGAACCACGACGTGCTCTGCAGTAGAGATGCGGGTACTGATCTGGTGGCGTGATCTGCGGGATTCTTATCTGTGGGCACGTGGTGCCATTGTTCTGGTTGGGTTGACTTCCTGATTCTTTCTACACGGTTAACTACGTATACGTAGAATCTACTTTTCTTTTTGTATATGTATCCCAGTACCACCTTGCTGTCCGTGCAGAATCTGATGGTATCTGGTTTGCTGTTCATCTCATTCTCGATGAGCTCCGCCAGTTCTACCGCTAACACTGCACCACATAGCTCGAGTCTGGGTATAGTATCGTTGGGTTGTGGCGCCAGCTTAGCCTTGCCAAGGATGAACCTGATGTGGTAACTTCCACCCACGTCCGTGGTTTTTAGGTAGGCCACCGCTGCTATAGCTTTTGTGGAGGCATCTGAGAATACGCAAAGCTCTTTGCTGTGTGCAGCGGTGAGAGATATAGGTGAATAGGGGCGTGGGATTTCAAGTTGCTCAAGGGCCTTCAAGGAGTGCTTCCATGTCTCCCACTCTTTCCGTTTTTCTGTGGGTAGTGGGGTGTCTCTGAGAAGAGACTTCCCTTGTATATTGACAGGAGCCACGATTCCTAGCGGATCATAAAGAGTGTTAACGGTGGACAGCACTCCGCGACGTGTGAAGGGTTTTTCTTCGATGGCTACCTGGAACGTAAAGGTATCTGTTTTAAGATTCCAGCTTATCCCCAGGCTCCGCTGTATGGGAGGCGTGTCGGTCCCCAGATCCAAATTCTTGAGATCGTTTGCTTGATCATCTGCGTGGAACGCCTTCATCACTCTGGCACTGTTGGAGGCTATTTTGTGCAATCTTAGGTTGGCATTTGCTAACATCTTTTGCGTCCTTTTGAGTAGATCTATGGCTTCTTCTTCGGTGGGAACTGACTTTAATCCGTCGTCCACATAGAAGTCTCTTTCGACCTAGTTCCTGGCGTCTTTCCCAAACTGTGCTTCTCCATCTTGGGCAGTTCTTCTGAGGCCGTAGGCAGCCACCGCAGGTGATGGGCTGTTCCAGAAGACATGTACTTTCATGCGGTACTCCATAATTTCGTTTTCTATGTCGTCATCTTGGTACCACAGGAATCTTAGGTAGTTACAGTTGTCTTCTCGCACAAGGAAGCAGTGGAACATCTGTTGAATGTCTGCTGTTACGCCGATTGGCTCCTTGCGGAAGCGGATCAACACTCCCAGAAGACTGTTCGTCAGATCCGGCCCGGTGAGGAGGACATCGTTTAGGGAGACTCCCTGATGCTGAGCACTGGAGTCGAATACCCCTCTAATTTGGCCAGGTTTCTGGGGGTGGTAGACGCCAAACGACGGGAGGTACCAGCATTCTTCGCCTTCTCTCAGTGGGGGCGCCAACTCTGCATGGCCACTGTGGAAGATTTTCTGCATGAAGGCCACAAAGTGTTCCTTGGTCTCCGGTTTCCTTTGTAGGTTACGGCGAAGCGAAGCGAGTCGAGACATGGCGTGGTCTCTGTTGTTTGGGAGGCGTCTTCTTGGCGAGCGGAATGGTAGTGGGGCCACCCAACTGCCTAATTCGTTCTTGAAGAGCTCCTTATCCATTAACCTCAAGAATTCTTTATCTTCCGTTGATGGCGCCTGTTTGTCGTCGTCTTTTGTGGTCTGGAACACAGTACCCCCTAGGCCATTGGGGTATTTTCCTGCCACAGGCGCGTCTCCATAGTTCCTTTTGGTCTCGAGCTTCTCGTGGACCTGGAAGTGGTTCGGACAGGGTTTGAAGTGGGATGCGCGACCGTTCTCCAACAAGTTTGTTCGTAGGGTGCCTACGTTGTCGGGTCCTCGTATTCTGTCTATGCATACTTCTCCCACTACCACCCATCCTAGATCGAGCCTTTGAGTGGTTGGGCCGTTGTGGTCCCCGTTTCGCTGTTTGCGGATCTTGTGTGCTCTCATGATGTCCCTGCCAAGTAGCAGCATGATCTGGGCGCCTTCGTCTAGTGGTGGGATGCGATCGGCAATAGAATTTAGATGGGGATGGTGTCGCGCCACGTCTGGTGTGGGGATCTCACTCCTAACTTCTGCCATGTGATTGCACTCAATGAGTGTGGGAAGGGGCATGTTCACTTTGCCATCTATTGAGCACATGGTGTAGCCATTCACTCTTCTCCCTGTAGTCTCCATTCGCCCTGCGCACGTTCTGAGAGTGTAAGGAGAAGCACTGTCTTAAATATTGCACATGTCGAAGAATTCTGACCTGACCAGTGATCGGTTGCTCTGGTCGTCGATGATTGTATACATCCTTCTAGCTCTTTGGGGTTGTCCCTCTGGGTGCACGGCTACCAGAAATATTTTAGAGCAAGATCTGACGTCGTTCCCTTCTCCGCATACTTCCGTTCATTTGGATGCCACCGACGTCGTGGGGGGTGTATCTCCCACCTCTTCCTCCCCGCCCTGCTTTGTCGAAGGGTTAGGGGCTTTGCTTGCTTTGGGCTTCATAGCTTCCGGGTGTAAAGCGGCTATGTGCCTGTCGCTATCGCACTCTGTGCATTTCATAGCTTCTTTGCAGTCCTTGAATAAATGAGTTGTGGAAGCACAACATTTGAAACAAGCTCCCCATTCCCTGAGTAAGTTCTTTCGCTCCTCTATGGGTTTCATTCTGAATCCAACACACTTGTTAAGCGGATGGCCTTTTGTGAATAGGGTATTCTTTGTTGAGGTCCCTTAGTTTCTTGTCCCTGTCAGCCGCCTGGCCGGGACTCGCGTGGGTCGTAGGGGGCACGTCCGTCCTGTGGACCGAGATGGGTGTTCTGGAGTCCTTGTATCTCGCTGCTGACCTTTCGTTCCTCGGGTAGCTGGCGATGGATGTGGTCTGCACCCCTAAGATGAAGCTGGGATCGTTCCTCGTCTTTGCTGCTTCGCGAATGAAGCTCAAGAAAAGTGAGAATGGGGGGTAGACGACTTTCTTCTCCCTTTTGTATTTGGAACCTTGTGAAATCCACCTTTCTTGGAGGTTGAAGGGTAGCTTCTCCAGGATGGGTCTCACTCCACGAGCGGAGTCTAGGACGTTGAGACCTATTAAGGAATGGTCTTTCCTTGCGAACTCCAGTTCTTGCAGCAGGTCCCCGAGCTCTCGTAACTTCGAGTAGTCTTTAGTTGTGATCTTGGGGAAGCTGTCGACTCTTTTGAAGAGCGAATC
>CM071576.1:45464797-45554482 GCA_036426205.1 Ascaphus truei | reverse complement strand
ACACGCCGGATCATGTACTTGACTATGTCTGTCAGGCCTGAGGCATCGGCGTGTTTGTCCCGTTCTGAGGTAGTTGCTGGGAGGGTCTGTGCGGTCGCCTCTTCCTTGGCGTGGACACGTGATGACTGTTGGTCGGTGTGAGGGGCTGTGGTTTCCCGTGTGGGTGTACCTGCATGGCGAGCCCGTTGTAGTGCATCCGTGTGCGTGCTGGCGTGTGGATCACTAATGCGGCTGTGGCTATCCCAGGCAGCATGTGCCATTGAAGGAACAGCGTCTTCTCCACGTGGACCTAGCAAGTCTTCGGTGTCTGTGGAGTCACTCCCTCCGTGTTGATATGGCGCGCTGGTGTTTACACTGAAGAGGCTCCTTACGTAGTCTTCAGTGCGTTGGACTGGATCCTCTGAGGCAATCCGTCTGTACGGTTGCTCCCCGCCATCCTGTTGCGCGGCTGCTTCTAGGACTTCAGCTTGGGCTATGGCGGCGGCGGCTTCCTTCTCTTGATTTAGGGCCTCTAGGTTGACGTCCACCTCTGCCCTTTTTAGTTTCATGACTGCCTCTCTCTGAGCGTATGCAGCCCTGGCGCGTGCGGCCTCTGCGGTGGCTCACGCCTTGTTGGCGTTTGCGCTTGCGCTAGACACGTTAGATTGCGCTGATCTTGCTGACCTTGATGAGTGTCTGGATGTGCTTGAGCGCTGTGACGCGGTCTCCAGGAGGAGCCCTTTTCTCTCGCTTTGGGCGTCTGCGATGGCGGTTCGCACACGGCTGTCACGTGCCAAGTCAATATTGTGCTGCAAGTCCCTTTCTTGCAGGCTTTCGCTGGTATTAGCCCTTGGCCAGGTAAGTGACGTATGCCTCTGACAGCCCTTGGTAGCATAAGTGGTCTATCTTTAATTGAGTTATTGCCTGCTCGAGCTGTTGTATGGAATTGCCAGCGGCGGCGACATTGCGTATCCCAAGTGTGGTAGTGTTCCAGGCCAACTCTAATTTAGCGCGGTGCGCTTCAATGTCAGTCTCGTATTTTTCATGGGCCTTTTGTGTCAGTGTGACTGTCCGTTTGGGCCTTGCGCCTGCCTGCGCCTGTTGCAGTTGCGCAGCGGTCTCTGTGTCTGAGTGATCGCTTTCCTACGTGATGTCTGGTGAGGCTCTGAGTTCTGCCATGCTGTAGGTGTGTGTAGGCCTTTAGCCAGTGCGTGTGGCGTGCGGTCTTTTACCTGTGTCAGCGATGGGCGACTGTCTCAGATGATGCCGAGCGGTGTCCTGCAGCGTTCAGCGTTGGGGTAGCTGTACTCACAGTTGTCCGGTGGCTCTAACCCGTGTCCTGGCGGGTGTCCGGTAGCGTGGCCCTTGATGGCACTAGCTGAGGGGACGTGTGCAGGGGTTGGCGAGATGGTGGCTCCTCACTATGCGGCTGTGCAGAGGGTGAACTCAGACAGAGAAAGGCAATTAGGTTTTGTGTAAGGAGCACTGTTTGTCTGCAAAGCTGCTGCCTCGTGTGCAAGGTTGTTTGCTGGTTAAGGCTTGCTGCCCTGTCTGAAAGGCTGCATGTGCAGTGTAAGCTGCTGTTCAGTGTAAGCTGCTGCTTGTCTGTTAAGGCTGCAGGCTGTGTGCAGTTTGAGCTACTTGGTGCTTCTTTGTCTGCAGAGACTGCTCTGTTTTATCATGGAGTCTGGAGTAGCAGCTCCTGTAAGTGTCTGTAAGGCACACGGTATCTTTTCACTATTCTGAAAGCCAGGGGTCATGTCTAAGATGATTTAGCCCAGATAGTGTCAACTCGGTCCTCTTTTCCAAGCACAACAAGTTCTGTTTCTTTTCTTTACTTTATTGAGGGAAAGCAGGGTAAAAGACAGTCACTTGTGAAGAGATGTTGATGTATGAATAGTGTCTCTCTGTGGGTGCCTTGCTAGTTAAGAGCAGGTGAAAAGATAATCCTACCATACAGGAGTATACAGCAGTACTCACTCATCCAGAGGTAATGGTGGAAAAGGAAGTGAGGGGCAAGGGTCACACTAAAATGGGGTGAGACTGCACTACTGTCAGCAAAAAGACAGGGGAGAAAATGGGAAAGTCCATTAACTAGGAGGACTGGAGAAGTTGCCAGAGCAACCAGGGGTAAGACAGACTGGAAGGAAAAAGAGATACATAATGTATCCATTCCATCTTCACTGAGAGAGAACTGCAAGGAAAGTGACATCCTAGTGCAGCTAGCAGGGGGAACTGCCAAGGGAAGGGGGGCTGAAACAGAAAAGGCAGACAGGGGTATTTCTGTTCCATGACAGGGTTATTCAAAATGCAGACAATGTATCTGGCCTGAATGAGGAGTTATACCTTTTAGATTTCCAATAATTTATGATGTAATTTTAGGTTTTAACAACCATTTATCTCTGTGATGATTTATTCATATAATATGTGTATTTTATCTTGCCATTTTTAACTCCTTTTTTATTCAATAGTTTTAACTTTTTATGTCCACATAGCTTTTTAACACATTTTAATGTTTTATAACTAAACTTGTGTTATATATATATATTCCTAATTTTTGTTCATATTGTATTAGCCTGTTCCAGTGTTATAGCAAAACGTATGTTTGCAATGTCTGTGGAGACATACAGTACAGCCTCAACTGTTTTAAATGATGCCTTAATAATCATTCAATGGATGTACTGTAAATGTAGGACATCTATCAAGTAATCAAATTAAACCAGTGTATAAGCATGCATTCCAATTGAGCATATAGGAGTAACATCATATGGTATATGTGCAGGTAACATATGCAACAATAGTGTGTATTTATTTAATTACTAAAGTTGAACACATCAATAGTGCCCACATGGAAACAAACGGTCAATTACTGGCAGAATTAAGCAATATAACTTGTGGAGAAGTGGCACCATAATTAATTACCTGTTATTTCTTATATATTTCATTTACATTTTATATTTAATTACATTAGTATTCATTGACAAAGTCCATAATCAGTTTTAAGTTTTATAAGTATAGCAATGATAGCCACCACATTTTAATATTGCAATTTATTGAAACAAACATATATCAATTGAACAATCAGACCACTAACTGACACCAGTGTCTTGAATTCTGCAATCAATTGAGTATTTAATGGGGTAATGAGAAATGCAGACCCATCCCTGACAAAGCCACATCACGTGGTGAAACTTGTAGGAGGAGGAGCTAAGCACAGTACACAGACTGCACAGATCGCAGTGAGAGCTCTCACAAACCACTTTGTGAGCTGCAGCATTAACTGGGAGGACGGGCACGGAGAGTGGACGCCCGGCCCACTGACGTCACAGCGGGAAGAGCCTGGGGAAAACAGCGCACCGACAGCAATTAGACGGCATCCGCAGAGGAAATCTACAGCCCCCGCCAATCATCGGAGGCAGCGGGTCTCCAAGCAGATCATCGCCCGAAGCAGCTGAGCAATCCAGCAGACACCCCAGAAGTGAACATTGTCCTTGCAAACTCCAGCCAGCAGCAGGACACAGAGGGGGTGAGACTCCACACTATTTACAGACAATTATCCTTTTTTATCAACCTTTATATCATATACTTGTTTTTATATTTTTGAGCATTTTTATATTTTTAGATTATTCTATTTTTAGAATATTTTTATATTTAAGTATTTTTCTTGTAAGTGCATAACGTATTTGTTGTCCTTTGTCACCACAGGTGGTACATAAAGTTTAAAAACGTTACATTGCTCCGTTCACATTCTTTTTCGTTCTATTTGAGGTTCTCTCTAAATTAGAAGAGTGGTATCCTCTCCCTGTGGGGCAGCATTTCTTTCACCTAAAAGAAGATCATCTCATACTACAAAAAGACTGAGAGTATCAATCTTTCCCATCTATCAGAGTGCATTCTAACCTAATTGGTCACCCAAAGGACTGACAGGGAGTATTTCAATTATTTATCTATCTGTGCTTAGCTTCTGGTCTGCATCTCCATAAGGGATACGGTAAGAGCGATAAGTGGTTATCATCTTTATACATTTTACTTTTTATACACTCTTGTTTGGGTTTTATGAATTATGGTTTTTAGTATTTTATTCCTTTGTTTTATATATTGTTGATTTGGTGAGTCAATAGTCTGGAGAACAACATTGGTCTATAATCCACACCCCTAAATCACTATTTACAACTTCGTATAACTATATGCAGTAGCATGTGGCCACACCTAGCACATCTTAATTGCACTTAGGTGCGTGTCCATTTGCATATTTTTTTTCAGATAGCATTCAATGATTATGTCACTGGGGTTTTTTCTTTGCCTTCCTCTGGATCAAATACTGTAAGTATAGATATAGGATAAAGTATCTGTCATCAAAATTTAGCAGAGGTTGAATCTGATGGACGCATGTCTTTTTTCAACCTCATCTACTATGTAACTATGTAGAATATCGAACCTTGAATAAGAGGACCATTCCAGACCAGTACACTATGCCTCGTATAGAAGACGCTTTAGACTGTCTCACAGGAAGCAAATGGTTTTCCGTCTTGGATCTTCATTGTGGATATTACCAGATTCTGATGTGCAAACAAGACAAAGACAAAACTGTTTTTATTTACCCACTGGGTTTCTATCAATTTGAACGCATGCCTCAAGGAGTGGTAGGGACTCGACTAATGAAAGTACTGAACCGACAGAGTGGGTGGATTAAAATTGTCAGTGGCTAAGTGTCAGTTTTGTTGGACATCTGTCCCTATGTAGGACACATCACGTCTGAAGAAGGGGTATATACAGATCCCTCAAAATTTGAAGCTATTGCCTCTTGGCCTAGATCCAGACAACTTCCTGAGCTACGGTATTTCCTGGATTCTTTGGGTACTACAGAGGGTTCGTAAAAATAAAAATGTTAGTGATAGTACAACTAGTGATGCAACTAACCAAAGGATTTTCATTGTTGCGGGGAAGCAGCATACATATAAATTCCACTTGTCAGACCTATTTCAAAATGTAATGGGTGCTCACCACAAACTGGACAGGACCAAAAGGCTGAGGTGGGGATGTTAATAGCCACCGACCTCCAAAAAGCAGGAGGCTGTCAGCAATGAGTAATCACAGGTAGACCATGTACCGATAGGCAGGGGCGGAGTGAGTAGCAGCTGTGGAATAATCAAGTTAATTAACTCCTTGTTTGTTTGCCTGTGTCCGTGCGGCGTCCATGCATAGTTAGCGTGCGCTGTGCATTGCCTGTGTTGTCACGGGGGCGGTGCCTGGGGTGGTTCCTGATGTGTTTCCCTTCCTTGGCGCGTGCGCGAAGGTTGCGGCTGATGCGCGGCCCTCGTGACGTCGCAAGATGTATCAAGGGTGTGGGGCCTAAACCCGATCCTGACGCACAATGAACGAGCCATTTCGAAATAGGTGGATACCCGAGTGCGAAGAGGCGCTCAAACGTATGTAGACATGCCTCTCTAATTCCCCAGTAATGGCCTTCGCTGATCCCCAAAAGTCATACATACTACATGTGGATGTAATTAATCATGGATGGGTTGAGAGCAATACTATACCAAGAGCATCCTGAAGGGCTTCGACCAGTGGCATTCATTAGTCGAGCATTGGTTCCATCAGAAAATAACTTTCCAGTGCACAAACTAGAACCGTAGTGGACACATTGCATGGATATCTGTATGGGACAACATTCATGGTGCATACAGATAACACCCCACCGATGTTATATTTGAACCTCTGCCAAACTGGATACCACTGTCACAGATGGTTGGCTGCGTTAGCCACCTATGATTTAAGTCTGAACTACCGACCGGGGCGCCAGAATATTGATGCAGACACATTATCCTGAATTCCTAGATATAGTCAGGAAACAGACAAACTGTGGGAAGAAATCACTGTGGCCGCATCTGTGTAAACCGGTTGAGACTCCCACATGGATCACAACTGCAAATTCTGATCAAACGGTAGATAGAATGGGAAACCTCCCACGGTTTTGCCTTTGGTGTATTCCCATCCGACAGAATTAACCATGGAAGGATTGCCCATTTTAAACTGGTAAGATCTCCAGCTAGCAGCACAACAGACAGACAAAGGCATCAAAGAAGCGTGGATGGCCCTAAAACATGGAATGTTACATAGTTACTGTAACTGTTCGGGGGACTCGCAGTTCCCAGCGTGTCCCCGTCACCCCAGATCCCACAGTGCCTAGTTCCTCCGCTCCCCTACATCCCCAAACTCTACCTTCCCCCTCAGCCGTTCCTCCACGGCTCGATCCTCCGCCCAGGCTTACACTCTGCACAAGCGTGCGGTCCCCACACCAAGCGCGCGCGTTCACGATCGCGGGTTTCCTATCGTGGCTCACGTGCTCCTCGGCGTGCCTTTGTCACCCCTGTCCGTTCCCTACCTGATTCCTCCGTCCCCCCTTCTCCTCTGTCTTCTCTCCCGTGCGCCTCCTCCGCTGGTCTTCCCCCACGCTCTGGTGCACGTGCGGTGCACGTGCATAGCAGGGTTACAGAGGGCCACTCTTACTTACCGCCCCCACGCTCTGGCTCTGCCCCCCGTCGGTTGATCTATAACCCTTGATTACCTTCCTGTCTCCTCCCCTGCTCACTCACCTATCCCTGCAATTTCCCACTCTAAACTCTGCTCCACCCCTCTCTCCTATTGGCCCTTCTTCCCATATAACCCCACTCTTTCCTCTCAGTCCTTGCTCTGCATAGCTTTCCTGTAGCTCCTGTGTGTGCAGTGTCTATGCCTAGCTCCCTTGTCTGTTTCAGCTCTGGTTCCTGTCCCTGCCCCTGTTTGGATTCCTTGCCTTGAACTTGAACTCTGCTTTGGACTTGACTACGCTGCTTTCTCCTGCCCTTGAACTCTGGCTTTCGGACATCACTACGCTGCTCTCTCCAACCCTTGAACTCTGGCACTTGGACATTACCCTCCGACCTCTGGCACCCCGGACTTGGCAAGTATTACGTTAAGTTAACCCTTACTCACCGAGCCCGGCAACGCTACTACCACACTCGGGGCACACCCTCACTGCTGTGGGTGCGTGTAACACCCTTACCCACCTCCAGTACTTGGGACTGGCCAGATCTGCGGGCATACAGGCATTACATTATGCAGAGCCTAACAAATGCAGACCCCCCTGAAGTGGGCCAAGGTGTCTCCATGGAACATTGGAAATTCCTAAGCGACAAACTCACTAATGTCACACAGACTGTCTAATTTGTCTCTCCGGGAAGCTCCTGTGGCATCATCTACCCCGGTCCCAGTGCCTACAAGTAATCCGGGGCCACGTATTCCACACCCCAACCGGTATGACGGGGATCCCCTCGCTTGCCGAGGGTTCCTGAATCAGTGTGACGTGCAATTCGAGATGTCCCCGTCCCACTTCCATACTGGTCGTACAAAGGTTGCCTACGTCTATGCCCTACTCACTGGTGACGCTCTCGCTTGGGCTTCTCCCCTCTGGGAACACAGACCAGATATAACCCAAGATAACTCCAAATTCCGGCATGAGTTCTAACCTCTCTCAGGCTCGTAGGTCAGCTGCAAGATACGAGGTGGAGTTCCGCACCATCGCTGCAGAAACCCAGTGGAACGATGAAGCTCTCGCTGCGGCATACTTGCACGGTTTGTCCGAATCTCTTAAAGATGACCTTGCAGCTCACGCCCGGCCTTCATCCCTCGAGAAACTAATTGCTCTCAGTATCCGGATGGATCAGCGTACCCAGGAACGACGCCATGAGCGCCACCGTTCTCGTTCTCTCTCGTCCTTGCCTGTTTCTCCTAGGTCACCTTCATTGGCCCTCCCTGCGTTGGACGCCCTGGAACCGATGCAAATCGGTAGTCAACAGCTTCGGGCCGCTGAGAAAGCGCGACGCTGTGAGGAGGGTCTCTGCTTCTACTGCGGTTCCCCAAATCACCAACTTCGCCATTGCCGCTTGAAACCGGGAAACGGGAACGCCCAGTAAAGGTAGAGGGGCTTCTACTGGGTACTATTTCTCCTTTCCCCTCTCTCCCCAAGGAACTACCGAAGAAGATATTTCTCTCCATAACTCTCGTGGGTCCGGATCTTCAGGTAGAGGTTGAATCTTTCATCGATTTCAGGTCTGGTGGCAACTTTCTTGATCACGCCTTCACTTGCAGCAAACAAATACCGTTAGTCAAGAAAAAGTCCCCCATCGGCCTGGAGGCTATTGACGGTCGACCACTTCAACCAGCCTTCATCATTTGGGAGTCTATTCCACTTACCCTGACCACTGCGGATGGTCATACCGAGGTAATGGTCTTCGATGCTTTCCACTCCCCTACTGTCCAGGTTATTCTGGGATTGCCGTGGCTTCAGCTGCATAACCCGCTTATTGATTGGACCAATGTCTTGCCGATCCAATGGGCTGATACCGCGGAGAAGACGATTTCACCTTCTGTTGCTGTGCTCGCTGGCCTCGACACCACCTCATCGTCCCACTCTGCTTTGCCGAAGGTATACCATGAATTCTTTGTATTCAATAAAACCCAGGCTGAGGTGTCACCATCTCATCGCTCTTATGACTGTCCCATTGATTTGATCCCTGGAACCATACTCCACAAGTCCAAGTCTTATCCCTTATCTGTGCCCGAGACGGAAGTGATGACGTCATACATCCAAGAGAATTTTAAGAAGGGGTTCATCCGAAATTCCACCTCCCCCCGCCGGGGCAGGCTTCTTCTTCGTGAAAAAGAAGGATGGCTCCTTAAAACCCTGTATCGACTTTAGTGGGCTTAACAAGATTACGGTAAAAAAACGTTACCCCCTTCCTCTGATTTCCGAACTCTTGGACCGTCCACAAGGCGCTTCTATATTCTCCAAACTCGATTTAAGGAGGAGCCTACAATCTTATTCGTATAAGAGATGGGGACGAATGGAAAACCGCGTTTAACACGCATTCGGGACATTATGAGTATTTAGTGATGCCGTTTGGCCTATGCAATGCCCCTGCTGTTTTCCAAGAGTTCATGAACGATATCTTCCGGGACATTTTGGGAACATTCGTCATCGTATATTTGGATGACATCCTCATTTTCTCAAAGCTTGGAGGAGCACATTCGCCATACCAAGCTGGTACTCTCTCGGCTTCGTGCTAATCGCCTCTACGCGAAAATGGAGAAATGTCTGTTCCATCAATCTTCCACAGCCTTCTTAGGCTATATAATCTCTGACAAAAGCTTCACCATGAACCCTGAGAAATTGAAGTCTGTAGTCGATTGGCTGTTGCCAAACTCCCTCAAAGCCGTGCAGCGCTTCCTTGGCTTCGCTAATTACTACCGGAAATTCATCCGGAATTTCTCCACTATTGCGCTACCCATCACTGCCTTGACCAAGAAAGGTGCTGATCCGACTGTTTGGTCCCCCGAGTCCATTGAAGCCTTCGACTTTATCAAAAGAGCCTTCGTGTCTGCCCCCATTCCTCTGCATCCGGATACATCACTTCCTTTTACTCTAGAAGTAGACGCCTCAGATGTGGGAGCTGGCGCAGTGCTTTCTCCGAGATCTTCCCCACAGGAGAAACTCTGGGAAGACCTGAAAAACTGCCAGAATTGTCCCAATCTTCAAAAGTGGGGACAAAAACACTCTCAAACTACAGGCCAATCTCTCTTCTCCCAATACTATCCAAAGTCATGGAAAAATGTGTTCACTCTCAATTAAGCGATTACTATACCAAGACAAATTTCCCTAGCCAATTCCAATCTGGCTTTCGCCCCAAACACTCCACCACAACTACCCTGCTAAAAGTTTGCAATGAGATCCAGTGTGGAATGGAACAGGGACAACTCACAGGTGCAAAATTCCTAGATTTTGCAAAAGCTTTTGATACTGTTGATCATGCAATCCTGCTAAACAAACTCCAGTGCTCTGGAATAGGGAAGCATGCTTTAAACTGGTTTCAGTCCTACTTATCGGGTAGATCCCAACATGTGTCCATCTCGGACTCTAACTCCAAACCCTTGGATATCACCTGTGGTGTCCCACAAGGCTCTGTTCTGGGGCCCCTACTCTTCTCAGTGTTCATCAATGATCTTCCCACAGCGTGTAAAGGAGCTTCAATACACATGTATGCAGATGACAATCCTATATGCACACAGCTCTAGCCTCTCCGACCTTGAACACATACTTCAGTCTGACTTTTTGAGATTAGAAAACTGGATTTCTCAAAACAAACAATTTTTTTAAACACTGACAAGACTAACAATGGTATTTGGGGCCAAGACTACATTTTTAAAGCTTCCAGTGACTGAGCTCCAGATCAGAACCAACACTAACACCAAACTAACTCCTGTTACTAGTTTGAAATACCTGGGCATACAGTATGGTTTGACTCCCACTTAACATTCAGGATGCACATTGATACCCTGACATCCAAAACCTGTGCCAAACTAGGTGTACTTTATAGGAACAAATCCTCCCTAAGTCTGCTCGTCAGAAAACGTATCACACAGCAGATACTAATGCCATTTATCGACTATGGAGACATAGTATATGGCTCGGCACACCAAACCCACCTTAGCAAACTTGACAACCTCTACATTTCAATATGCCGTTTTGTTCTCCAATGCAACTTCAACACACATCACTGCGAAATGCTCAAAGAACTAGATTGGTCATCACTCAAGTCTAGGCTCAAAGTTCACCTTTCCTGTCTTGCCTTCAAATACTTTCTGGGCAAGCTACCCATCTATCTGAACAAGCTCCTCACCCCTACCACATGCAGCACCTATCATCTGAGATCTGACTCCAGAAGACTGTTCTTGGTCCCAAGGCTTAACAAAGTATCCGGCCTCTCCTCCTTCTCTTACCATGCATCCCAAAACTGGAACAACCTACCGGAGACTCTCACATCCACCACCAGTTTAAGTTCTTTCTAAACTAAGGCTGTCTCACATTTTAATCTGGTCTGTAACTGTTACATACGCCTATAATATATATTATCTTTAACTGTGCATGCAATGTCTTTTATATAATGTATACCCTGTTCACTTATGTAACTGTATTTGTAACCATGTATTATTTGACATCTTAACTCTATGCCCAGGACATACTTGAAAATGAAATGTAACTCTCAATGTATTTCTTCCTGGTAAAACATTTTATAAATAATAAAAATAAACTATTTTGTTCACTATGGACTGCCTGCAAGCTCACACTCGGATCAAGGGCGGGACTTTGAAAGCCGCCTTATCAAGAAATGCTGAATATATGTGGAATAAAGAAATCTCGAACAACGCCCTTCATCCCCAGGGGGATCCACAGCCGGAAAGATTTAATAGAAACTTGATGAATATGATGGGCACTTAGACTCTAAGGGAAAGACACAATGGCGACAGCACGTACATATAGTACATGCATACATTGTACCAGAAACAACGCCACAGGCTACTCCCCGTACTATTGATGTTTGGAAGAGAAGCTCGGTTACCCATTGATATTTGCTTCGGGGTTGCTGTAGATGGCTCATTTGCCACCTACATGAAGCATGTACAGAAACTTAAAGAGCAGCTAAAAGAGCATATCGGCTGATAAGTACAACCAGGGAATGAGGGTCGATATGACAGGAGGGTCGAGCCAAGAATTACAAAACTTGGAGGGGGGTGCTTATTAGAAACATGGGTATACCGGGAAAGCAAAAAACTGACAGATCGATGGAAACCTGAGCCATATGTTGCCCGTCTACAGATTAAACTTGAAATGGGAAGTGGGCCAGAAAAACATTACATACAAACCATCTGTTACCCATAGGTCGATTGGTAAGATGCACTGTATGGAAGATGCACGGTGCCTAAAGTAGATACCAGGACCGCAGAAGTGACTTGTAAAACCGAGGGCAAAGCTCAAATCGTAGCCTATCCGACTCATGTCCACAGAGCAAAGCGGATGACCGATGAAGATGAAGGATATAGAGGAGGGGAATGTTGGACATCTGTTAGAATTCTGAATCAGAAAGAAAGGGATCCTCCTAAAGAGGTTCCCCAAATGCAGCCCCAGAACAAGGGATGAGCATAGCTCCATAATGTTCCAAGGTTACGGCCAATTCACCGCAGCTTTCACTTTAGCCGGATCAGGGCGATCCATCTGCGGACACAATGTGTCACGTAGGTCACCGAGGTGTGACAGAACCGGCACTTGTTGAGTGACAGTTTCAGGCCTTCTTGCCCCAGACGGTCCAGCAATTCAAGCAGCCATTCTTCAGTTCCAAGAAGGTCTTACCAAAGACAATAATCGTCCAGGTAGACCAAGCATCCCGACAGTTCATGTCACCGATGTTTTTCTCCATTAGGAGCGCTGAAAGGCCGTGGACCTCCACATATGCCTTGAGGCATGCGCAAATTAATAGAAGCCCAGGGCAGACGAAGAGTATACTCCTGGTCTTCGGCACTCATCAGTACCTGGTAGTACACAGACCGCAAGTCCAGAACACTGAACCACTGGCTCCAGATAGTGCGTTGAAAATCTCTTCGATGCGGGGAAGAGTGTACTGATTGGGACGGTGCGGTAGTTCAGTGTCCGGTAGCCGACACACAATCTGACCGACCCATTCTTCCTCACCACCAGGATGGGCGAGGCGTAGGGACTCCAGGATTTGGTCACAATCCCCGCTATCTCCATCTCTTGTAAAACGTTCCTTACATCGTCCACATCCTGAGGGGCGACGCGACGAGCACGTTCGCGGTAGGCGGTGGTGTCAATTTTGCAGGATAGTGTGTTGGGCGTTTCGGCTGCAGCCTAGTTCCATCTCAATTGTTGAGAATAAGGCCCAGCATTCTTCCAATCTGGCCATTAGTCGGTCTTTCAATTCGGCCAGCATGGTTGAGTCTCCAAAGTTAAAGGGTATTCACATGAGGCATAGTCTCCACGGGGGTGACAGCGTATATTCGCTCCAATCTTCGTCCATGATCAAAGGCCATGGGATATGGGGAGATATTTTGGACACATACTTTAAATCTTCCAGGAATCTTGGAGGACAATTCCCGCACTTCCGGCACCAGCTCGTAGCCTCGCTGTGCGTCTTCCTCGGATGTACTCCTCTCCAGAGAAAAGAGGTGATCGGCCTCATCTCGGTCAGGGTAGCAGCATAATGCGGTCATGCGCTTCACTCCCCTGGTGGGATCTCTGTTAATCCTGCCTGTAGGTTGAAGAGCTCTCCATGTCTGTCTAGTGCAGATTTCTGACAACACTTGTCCAGAAGGATGGGATGGTGTGAGGAATCGCTGCCCACTACAACTGAGGTGTACGTTGGTGCACTTGATGAGGTGTCTACACCCGGGAGAGCACATGATGGGATGTAGGGATGTTACCCGCGAAGCCTCCGCCTCTACATTGGGTGGTGTTCCGCCTGGACGGTGTCACCATGAAGAATGTCCTTTGCTGTAGGTGGTGATCTGGTCCCAGACCACCGGAGGCCAGGTTGCGACGTGTCCTGACTGTGTCCCTCACTTTTATGCTATCTATGGGCCTGTCCCTGCAGCAACCACAAGCTGAGAAGAGTCGGGGCCTAGCTGGGGCCTAACAGGGGGTATCTGACCTAGTGCAGGTACCACAGATACCTCATACCCAACCTACCCCTTCCTTGTCCCAGCCCCGACTGGCGTGGATGCAGAGCATGAAATGTATCTATATTCCCCTTGCAGGGGAAGCTGCAGCCCTATTAGCTGCTCTAGGCCACCTGACCTGTCAGAGGCTCATGGGACATGTCGTCCTTGCTGGGAGCCCTTTCCCATTGTCCCATTTTGCTTGTCACTGCGCATGTGCGCCCTATTGCGCATGCATGCGCAACTGCAATATGGCGGCGCCCTTTACTAGGAGTCGCCGGCTCACACCTCCCCTCAATGCTGCCTGCTGTAGTAGAAGTTAGGGGGGCCCAGGTGGAACTCCGTTATAAGCAGTGTTCGACAAACCTATACATTTGCTCGCCCCGGGCAAGTGGATTTAACCCCCGGGCGAGTAAATATTGGCCCAAGCAGCACACGTTTGGTACTAGGTGGCGAGTAGATTTTTTTGTGTGGCGAGTAGATTTTTTGGTGATTTGTCAACCACTGGTTATAAGTATTATTGTGCAAATACCCTGTCTGATCAACAGGGTATGTGAAGTCAGTTGTACTGACTGTAATATATATAACAGCAGAGGCGCAGCTTTAGTAATTTTTAGTAGGATTGTAGAAACACTATGTAGTTATGTTCTGGCCCTGATCATTAGGGTCACATGAGATGTGTAGCCCTGTGTATGTATCCATGTTTAGAGTTATAGATATAGAGTTATAAAGTTTGTCATAATTCATTACTGGTTTGTTGTGTCTAATTGCTCCTGCATCCCACTCTGTGTACCACCCACTATAAGAGTTGAACCCCAAGTTATAGAACTCAGGCCCCCACCTCATGCTCTATAGTATGAGGTAAAGAGAGGTTACATCACTAAATGCGATGATGATAAAAGAAAAATAAGGGATTTGTCAGATAAAAATATGTTTTGACCTGATACTGTAGGTCCGACCGTAAACATTTATCGCATTTATAAAGAAGAAATAAAATGTATACTGTATATGTGCCCGTCTGGTTATTTGGAAATAGTACTATACTTACTAATACATTTCAAGAAGGACTCCAGCCCATCGCTGTGCATTTCCGGGGGCGTCTGGTTCATTTCAATTTTAAATCCTCTGTTGCATGTTAATTCAATGATATCACCCTCTCTGTACACATCCTGTCCTTCAAAACTGCACCATTCGCTACACTTTCAGCATAGCAAGCAATTTCTAACAGAAAATAAGATGTGTTAGGCAAAGAAATATCAAATAAAGCAAGTTATTAAATAGTAAAATGAAACGTTAACAATTATTAAATAAACATTACGGCAAAAAGCCAAATATCGCAGCTAATGAAACACAAAATGTACACTATATTTGATCTGATTAATAACATGTGACTAACCCAGAGTGATTGCAGAAAAGGAAATACTTGGAACTTTTCACAGCACGACGGCAGAGAGAGAGAATCCCAAACACAGAGAATCTTCCTTTAGTGCTCTGTGACCCATATGGATTTCCATGCTGCCAGAGCCCAGTATACAGTAGGTAGCCAAAAGGTAACCAAACTCCCAGTTATCAGGGGACAAACAGCCTGGAAGAGGAATAACACCAGGCATATGTATTCCACTACGGCTGTATATATGGAGCCCCCAATCTTGTGGCCCCATTGGCAAATGTAGAGGAAAGCTGAGTTCCTATTATTACAGAAACTTACAGCTTGGAAATTATGAGCTTGGGACAAGTACTACTTCTGTACAGGGAGAATGTTTTAAAATAGAAACAGTGCTGAATATTTCTCCTACAGAACCTCCTACTTCACCAAATTTTACCAGGGAAATCCTGTGTGTGTGATGTCACTGTGTGATCAGCAAATGCTTGTACAGACCAGCGTTCCCCCTCCCCACTTTCCCTTATCTTTATTGTCTCTCTGATAAGGACAGGGTGGGATAAGGGGAAAGAAAACACATGAAACACAAACACCACCATTTAGTTGCCCTTAAGAAATGCAACTGCTGTCTATGTGGAATTGCACCTTTTAATAGTGTGTGAACTGCACAAGTACCCCCGCTTCAGCGTTGAAGTGTGTGTGTTATCAGTGGGGCACCGCTAGGTAAATAAGTATCAGAACGATGAACAAGAAAAAGAGACCTAGTGTGGGCACTCAACCGATGGTGTAAAGTTGGGTTAATTAAAATAATCTTTAATGTCAACCAAGAAACTAAAATAATGGGTGTTAAAAACAATTGTGATGCAGCTTTGATCCTAGTTCAAGTGCTAAATATGCCCTCTGGATCAACTACTAGTATTGTATGATGACCAAAATGTATCAGTCACGCATATACTAAATCAAAGATTGATCTGGATCAAACAATGTTGATCATCGGTTCCCAAAGTAGGTGAACACAATAATTAAAATATACGGGTATGTAAAGAGACTCTCACCTCAAGCGTAATACTTGGGCTGATAAACACTAAGGATAGGAGTGATCGTAACCATATACACTGGTGTTCCAAGGTCTCAAGGTGGTATAGTATTGGGTAATGTGACCCCTACAATTAGAGACACTAGGACAGTTTCCCAATAGTGAAATTCATAACCCTATATATATAGTGGGATATGCTTTAATATGTAAAATTAGAGATTGATGAAAAATGTCCCCGGGTAGGTTCTCGAAATGAACTTAATGAGGGGTTCATTAAAGATGGTTATCGTTATTAGTTATTAGTTGGGGTAAACCAAAAATAATTTCCCAATGATACAAATGGTAGTTAGAAACGAAATGTGTGTGTTCTGGTAGATGGCCACAACATCCCCAAATATGTACTTGTAAATCAGGGGGGGGGGGGGTGATAACAGATGGTTGCCAGACACTATCACAATTGGATAAAGGGGAAGAACCACTATTCTAAAAAATATTTGATTGTGATAACAACAGAAAATGCCTCCAAAGATCCAATATGAATTTAACAATCTAATGGGCTAAATTACCAATCTGATGAGTGGATTAAAAATTCCAAAGGCACAGAGGAACAGCTGATAAATCAGTGTAACATAGGAGAAGGCTCCACGTGGCTCTGGTATTACTAGATAGCCATATAGATAGTTGTCTAAACCTAAGTATATAAACTTAGACAAATGACCAGATATCCCCAAATAAGTTCTAAGTATGAACTACCAGAGGGGTTCTTAAATAATGGTCTGAAAATTCACTCTTCGTGGTACTAGGAGAAAGATCCCAAATCCTAATATATAGGTACAAGCATTGTGCTAGCAGAGTATACCTTATGATTAAATCTACTTCAATAAGTGATGAAGTGAACTGAACATGGACCCGTGTGAGCCCTCAGAGAGAGAGAGTGATGTCTAGTATATTGACTCGTTAACAAAGAGGCAGGTAACTGCAACAATGTAGCAGCAGTATAACCTTGTGTCATGTATTATTTAATACACGTTCTGCCTCTGCATGCAACAGAGGGGCACAAGGCGTCCGCAGGGGTAGATGAAAACAAGAAGGGGGAAAGGTCTGGAAACTAAGAAGTGGGGACAGAGCTTCCTCATCGAAAAACAAAAAAACAAGGTTCCAGAGCTACTATATGATCAAATGCAAATAATTAACCTTTCAGATCAGATACTCAAAAAGAACATGAGCGTGTTTTAAGAAAGGGCCTTTCCTTTTCTCCATCATCCCCTATGGACACCTTTGAATGGGTGAAAGATTTGAATTTATTTGCACAAAAGTTAAAACTTTGCAAATTTTTCAAATGGAGGGATGCAAGACTGGCCAACTCAGTTGGGGTCCCCCCACTGGACACTTTTGACATTGAATGCCTTAATGATATGGTGGATTTGGTTAATGAATCCAACCGTAACCCTGGGGAGGGCCCTTTACCGATTTTAAATATCAATCCAAATTTCTGCCCTTTGGAGATCAATACACAAAAATTGACGTATTTGTGGATCTAGTGACCAAGGATTTTGAAAAACTTCCAATGATAAAATGCATCAATAACCTCAACCACAATAAAAGACAAGCACTCAAAGACCTTGAAAATAGCAAAAACATAGTTATAAAACCTTCAGACAAGGGTGGCAATTTGGTCATTCATCATGCAGAGGGATAATTATATTAAAGAGAATTTAAGAATATTGTCAGATTTTTCATTCTATGAAAAGTTGGAAAAAGATCCCACACTTGCATACAATAAAGAACTGATTAATATCCTTAACCAAGGCTTGCAGGACAAGTTAATCACACAACAGGAATATAATTTCATATTGGTCAAAACACCTAAGATTGCCACCCTGTACAGTTTACCAAAAATGCACAAGAATAAGTCACCACCGCCAGGAAGCTCCATTGTTTCGGGCATTGGAAACTTTTCAGAAAAGGCAAGCTCCTACGTAGATAAGATTCTAAGACCTTTTGTAGTAGCCCTACCTTCTTATATTAAGGACACAAAGGACGTCCTAAACAAACTTGAGGGCATAGTCATCTCAGAAGACACAATCCTGGTCAGTTTGGATGTTGAGAGCCTTTATACAGCATCAAACATGAACCAGGATTAGATGCCATCTCATACTTCCTGAAAACCAGAAGAAACTGGTACCAAAAACACAACACTTTTGTTAGAACTCTTCTGCAGTTCATCCTGCAGAGAAATTACTTTTGGATTGACAACAAACTGTACCACCACATACAAGGGACCGCTATGGGAACCAAATGTGCCCCATTTTACGCGAACCTGTACTTGGTTTGGTGGGAAGCGGAGATGGTTTTCAATGAGGAGATGGAGCCTTACACATCCTGTATAGAGATGTGGATTCTTATGGCAAGGCCCTGTGGAAACACTAACCAATTTTATTGAGAAACTTAACACCACCAACCTGAACTTAAAATTAACCTTTGAACATGATAGCAATTTCATCTGCTTCTTGGACTTGAGGATAACCAGGGGAATTAATGGGACTTTAGACACTACCATATTCCGTAAAACCACTGCAACTAACAGCCTATTGCAAGCGGATAGTCACCATCCCAGGGCTCTAATAAAGAATGGGATACCAACTGGCCAATTTTTGCGGTTGAAAAGAAATTGCAGCAGTCAAACGGAATTTGAAATATAGGCCTCCCTTATGAAAACACGTTTCTTAGAGAGAGGCTACAGTCATAAAGTGGTCAAGAAGGCATACATACGCCAAGTACTTGCCCCGTGGTGAACTCCTCAAAGACAAACCGAAAGGACTAGAACGGGGACCAATAAGGTTGATTAGAACCTTCAACAATCATTGGAAACAGGCACAAAACATCTTCCAAAAATATTGGTATATCCTACAATCCGATAATGACCTAAAGGAGGTGATTCACCACTATCCATCGATGGGGGGCAGGAGGGCCAGGAATTTGCGTGACATTCTTGTGCATAGCCACCTAGCGGGCGCAACACCACTAACGTGGCTTCCCAAAAAAACAACTGGGGGTTTTCAATGGCAGAGGTGTAAAGCGTGTACTTCAGTGAAAGTCACAAAATAATTCCCTAACCATGATGACTCAAAAATATACCAAATCCGCAAATTCATCAATTGCACTAGCACTGGAGTTGTATACCTTGCTATGTGCATTTGCGGGAAAAAATATGTCGTAAAAACACAACGCCAATTTAAGACACAGGTTTTAGAACACCTAGGATCAATACGCAATACACTAAAGGTAACAGTAGCAAAACATGTGAACCAATGCCATAATGGTAATGTAAAAGCCTTACAGTTCATTGGCATAGACCAATACTCACCAAGCATAAGAAAGGGGGACTGGGATACAGAACATCTCAGAAAAGAAGCGTGTTGGATCTATACCCTGGAAACCCTATCACCAAAGGGGCTCAACGAGGGTTTTGTTTTTTCACCCTTTATCTAGAGCCTCTGACTGGTACCCCTCACAGCTGCAGCATTATGCTTGTTACCAATTAATGTTGTTCCCTATGTCACAATACTGCACCATTATTTAATGGCACAGTAAAACTGTATGTACCAAGACACTTGTATTTTTAGTTAACCCATACAACAAATCTATTGCTAGCAACAACAGTATAGATCCTACATGTAACTTGCACAACCCTATATATCTGCAGTATTTTCAGGTGTTGGGTCCATTAAAATTAGGATTCAACTAACTAATACTGCCAGGGTCTACTCTCTATGGCTTACCTGACTCCTCCTATCTTATCAGTGCACTGGTTACAGGTAAAGTAAGCCTTCTCCTGTGTTACACTGATTTATCAGCTGTTCCTCTGTGGCTTTGGAATTTTAAATCCACTCATCAGATTGGTAATTTAGCCCATTAGATTGTTAAATTCATATTGGATCTTTGGAGGCATTTTCTGTTGTTATCACAATCAAATATTTTTAGAATAGTGGTTCTTCCCCTTTATCCAATTGTGATAGTGTCTGGCAGCCATCTGTTATCACCATCCCCCCCCCCCTTGATATTTGCAAGTACTTATTTGGGGATATTGTTGCCATCTACCAGAACACACACATTTAGTTTCTAACTACCATTTGTATCATTGGGAAATTATTCTTGGCACTCTTTCAATGTACATCCCTGAGGAAGGTCACGTGTAGCTGACCAAAACGTCGGATGGAGTGCCTTGGTTTTTGTTACCTTAATATATTGTTATTTCAACTTGGCTGTGTGCTGTCTCTTCTTTCCGGATGAAGATCTGGTAATACCTGTTATATATATATATATATACAGTAGTTGACAAATCACCAAGAAATCTACTCACCACACAAAAAAATCTACTCACTACCTAGTACCAAACGTGTGCTGCTTGGGCCAATATTTACTCGCCCGGGGGTTAAATCCACTCGCCCGGGGCGAGCAAATGTATAGGTTTGTCGAACACTGTATATATATATATATAACACATATGCATGAAATAACATTAGCAAACATACACACTTACTGTATATGGCAGTTATAACCTTGAATGACATATACACATATAAGAATGATATAGCTGTATACCAGTAGTTCAGAGTGCACCCACTGTACAAGTTTCCCTTCCCCACTACCGTGTACACCCCACACCGTGTCCAATGTACTGGACCAGTCCCTTGGTCACTTAACCTTTAGTGCCCCAAGAAACCCACCCCCCAAGACGAGATCAGCGCCTGTAGGTAAAGGTGTTGGTGCACTATATAATAATACCTGCCGGGCGCTCCAGCACCCGGTCGCTGATACTTCGAAAAGGATCCGCAGATCCAGCGTCGTCTCTCACGAGTAGTTCCTCACTGTCATGGAGGTCTCTCACGAGGCTTGACTCCGCAATGCAGTCTGATCCCAAACTACAGATCACTTTGTAGCTCTCGAAGATGCTGTGTGTCAGGAATCGGCGTTCTCCACGCTCCCCACACAGAGCACCCCCTTCCCGCAGGGAGCCCCTGGACACACAAAACAAACCTGTCTTACCGGCCTCCACGGCTCCTCGCCCCTGCCTGCCGCTGTCGCGGGATCACTCCCCTCGGCGATTCTTCTGCTCAGCGTCGGGCGCGCCCACGCCCTCCTGCACGCACACCTGCACGCACACCTGCACCATCCACTGGCTCGGTTCACGCGCGTACACGAGTTACGGAGCACGCTCAGTCTGCACACTCTTCTTCCCGTCCCCCGGACCTCAGGCTCCGCCCCCGCACACTGCACGGGCATACTCAGGTTACCAACAAGACTCACCTGGCCTGTTATGCCTGCACCAATCTGCAGTGTCTCCCTGTAGCTCTTCCTGTCCCGCCTCCGTTCCTAATTGGACCTTCCTGCTTTATCTAGCTCCTCTCTGCTCTCAGTCTTTGCTCGACATAGTCTCTGTATGGAAGTACTTCAGGATTCTCTCAGTGTTTTCACAGGTTATGACGCGGCTCGTACGACTACCCCCTCTGGCTCTCGATCTTGGCACTCCTTGGACAACGCTCACTCTGGTAACCCCTTGAACACGGCTTGGACAACGACCTATCTCCACTCTCCACTCTCTGACTTCGGCTAGGCATCCTTCACTCTATCTCTACAACCTTTGCTGCGGGTGCGTGTATTACCACTTCCCCCTTCAGCTCAGGGGACGGGTCTGGTCTGCGGGCAGCACCGGCGTAACATTATGTCGAGCCCACAAGACGCAGACCAGACCGAACTTCAACAGTTTCTCTCCAATCTGCTTCAGCAAAACCAGGCCATGGCGGATCAAATTGTGGCACTTACACGTCAGGTCGCAGTACTCTCAGACAGGGTACCGACCGCGACCCCGCCAGATGTAAGCCCCCACTCCGCAAGCGCAGTTAGCAGCTCAGATGTAAGGATTCCTCCCCCCAAGGCTTATGCAGGTGAACCGCAAGATTGTAGGGGTTTCCTAAACCAGTGTGAGGTGCAGTTTGAAATGGCCCCCCATCTCTACAATACTGATCGCAAGAAGGTAGCCTACATTTATAACCTCCTCACTGGCAGCGCCCTGGCTTGGGCTTCCCTGGTTTGGGAGCGACGTTCTGACCTTACCCAAGATTACCCTGCATTTATAGCCGAGTTTCAACGAGTATTCGATTCTCCCGCTCGTCGGGAGATGGCATCTGTTTCTCTCCTCCAGATCACTCAGGGACGGCGAATGGTGACACAGTATGCTGTGGAATTCCGGACTCTAGCAGCCGAGACTAACTGGGGACAAGAGGCTCTCGTCTCCGTATTCTGGCAAGGCCTGGCAGATCCCATCAAGGACGAACTCTCTCGCCAATCCAGGCCGGGTCAATTGGAGGTCCTCATTGATTTGGCTGTCCGAGTGGATCAACGTATCCAGGTACGCTGCTCTGAGCGTCAGCGCACTCGCTTCCATAACTTTCAAGTTCCGTTCTCCAGTACTCCCAGCAACACTCCTGCTCCCCCAAGTGCTACCATACCTCTTCGTCCTGCACTGGAGTTGCAAGAGCCAATGCAATTGGGGGTACAACGCATCCGCACACCGATACGGCAGTTCCGCCACGCCGGGGGATTGTGTTTCTACTGCGGATCCATGGAACATCTGGTTCGGGAGTGTCCACTGTGTCCGGGAAACTGGAACACCCAGTGAGTACAGAGGGTCTCTCTCTGGGTGTAATGTCTCCACGTCCCCTTTCTAAAGGTGAACTCCCTAAGCTTCCAACTCGGGTTTTTTTTTTTTAACAAAAACTGCAATTCTAGTAGTTCCATTATACAAATCGCTTGTAAAATCTGGGTGATGGGGGAGGGGGGCAGCTTGTGATTCCCAGGAGTTGAATGGAGTTTTTGTAGTGTGAGGCTGTTCTCTGCAGGCGCCTGAGAGATAGGGTGACCAGATTTTCAAAATGAAAAACCGGGACACTTAAAAAAATTATTTATAAAACAATGTACATCACATCACGCCCTCCGTTGCCATGACAACGAGACACTCTAACGTCAGGCGGTGACATGTTGCCATGACAATGTGGCATCACATGATGCCTCGCCACCATAATGCATCCCGTTGTCATGTCAACTTGATGCCACGTGACATCACAGAGCGTCTCATTGTTATGGCAATGTGTATTACGTGACGTCGCGCAGCCATGTTGACGGAATTTGGAGGGGAGGATACACCTAACGGCAAGATAAATAAATATATAATAAAAAGATCTTTAAAAAAATGATCTCGGCGGTTAGCCTTCAATAGAAGGTGGCAACCCTGGCTGCAGTGTGTGTTTCTGTATACAGAGGTGGGCCCTGAAGTGTGTGTTTGTGTGTATAGAGGTGGGGGCTGCAGTGTGTTTGTGTGTATAGAGGATAGTGAAATCCTCTTTTAGAAATAAATAAAACAAACCACTTTGCAGCCTGAAATCTGAAATGTACTTTCTAATCTATACTGTACATAATAAAAAATTAATACATTAATTAAAATTACATAACTAATTGACATTAAATTAAAATAAAAAATGAAGGCATTAATTAAAATTAAGATATATTTTAAAAATTTGACATTTCTCATTCCTGACCTGACCTTGCGGCTTGTGTATAAAATACTACAATTTGCAAAATAAAGAGGGGAGATAGGGTTGTGTTTTTATAAATATATGTTGCTACTTACAGTACTTATTAGCTCTGCTAGGAGGTGGATTAAGAAGATAGACTAGAGAGAAGATAGACTAGACCAGTGATTCCCAACCTTTTTTGTTAGGAGGAATTTAGAAAATTCTCGGGGAACCCCTATCTGGCTGACACATATTAGGCCGCGCTTATAGTGCTGGCGACGTTGCGTCAAAACAAATGTATTGACACCGTTGCGTGCCATTATAGGAGCGTCAGGACGGCGTAACGGCTTGGTCGCAATCGCTGGAAGTCACTTCAATTAGATTTTTTCAGCGCCCGCAGTATGACGTCAGCGTCGCTAGCACTATAAGTGCAGCCTTAGGTTAATTTCACACCTCACGAGCCCCCTCTATTTCCCACCCTCTACCCGTGAATTTCTCCCCTCTGTCTCACTCTCTCTCCTCCCTTCCCGTCTCGCTTGTATTTATCTCGCCTGTGTCTTACTCCCTCTTTTCTCACTGACTCCCCCTCTCACTTCTCTCACTCGCCCCCTTCCGTCAATTACCCCCACTCGCACTCAACCCCCCCACAAAATACATACCAAAAAACCCCCCCACCCCCCGCAATAATAATAAAAATACCCCTCCAACCCCGCCAATACATATTAAAAAGACCCTGGCGCCCCGGTTATTTTTTTAAAAGACCCCCCCCCCCCCCCATACATATTTAAAAAAAATTGGGCAGCACAGGTAAAATTATCATCATCATCATCATCCTCATATACCCACCCTATGCATCTCCCATCACCCTCATATCAACCATCTCCTCCCCACCCATCTCTCCACTTCTCCCCCCTGCATCTCCCATCTCTCCCCCCCCCCCTTGCTCATCTCCATCTCTCCACCCCACCCCTGCCTCTCCCATCTCTCCCCCCCTTCATCTCCCATCTCTCCCCCCACCCCATCTCCCATCTCTCCCCCCCATCCCCCCCATCCCCCCCCCCCCATCTCCCATCTCTCCACCCCATCTCCCATCTCTCCCCCCCATCTTCCATCTCCCCCCATCTTCCATCTCTCCTCCCCCACCCCTGCATCTCCCATCTCTCTATTAATTCTTTGTGGGAACTGATAATAATAATGATAAAGATGTCCATTTTCTATGACAGGTTTGTCACAAGCTTGTCCTGCAGAAAGAAAAACAGCTGAAGTCAGCCCCTCCAATAAATAGAGATAAAATCACATTGATGGTTTACTTTTTAAGACCGCTCTCCCTGTATCCCGCCCACTCTCCCTGTATCCCTTCCAGCCCGCTGTCCCCATCTCCCTCCCCAGCAGACCGCTCTCCCTGTCTCCCCCCCAACCGCCAACTCTCCCAGTATCCCCCCTCAGCAGCCAACTCTCCCTGCATACCTCCCTGCAACCGCCTGCTCTCCCTGTATCCCTTCTCCCAACTGCCCGCTCTCCCTCTATTCCCCCCCCAGCTGCGGCCTGTATCTCCTGAAGTAGGGGTCCCCGAGGCTGAAACCAACGCGGTTAAGCTCCGGAGACCCCCTACACATCTACACTATTATTAAAACACCAATACCAATTAACAATAATTCCTTAAATTAGCGGCTATCCGCTATGGTAATGAAGCTGCATTAATGTACATTTTAATAATAGTGTGCAGGAGCAGGGCGTCCCCTGAGCTAAACCGCATTGATTTCTGCCTCAGAGACCCCCTGCTTCCCGAGTTACTGGCCCTGGTATGGGGCATCGGAGGCCAATCTCGCCGCCATCTTTATAGCGCCATCTTTATAGCGTCCAAGACGCGACGTGTAGCAATATACAACAAACATTCCCCCCCCCCCCCCCCCCCGCCCCCTAACACATACAATACAGTAATGGGCAAAATAACTATTATCCAGATATGGATAATAGATTATTTGGCCATTATGAAACACATAAAACATGCATAAATAAAAACATGAAATCTTAATCTGAAATTCACCACATTGCATCTTACAATTAAACCAGCAGCTAGACAAATGTATATCAAATGTCACACAATTGCATTGAGTGTGTACATGATGCAATTAATCTGCATCATGAACACTATACAAAATCAATTTCAAAATAAAATACACTATGAACAATGTCCCCTAACCACCAATGCCACCCACAAAATCAAATATTAAGTAAGCAAAATAAATACATTTACCATCAATCAATTTCCTAAACCAATTACAGTACAATCCAAATCAATTATACAATTCCCTATTCAATTCCTAAAGCCAAACCATTGCCAAAATAATTCTAATTGAAAGTAACCACCATCATTCAACTCTAACTACCAGAAATAAGCCATTAAAAATAACATGTAACTAAATAAAAATTACATTACACACACCAATGTATAAATAAAGCTGCTAAATACATTAGAAATACATGAGATGCATAAACATTAGCAAAACAATCATTTATTATCCCTGTATGTATATCCATATAGACAGTGTTTGACAAATCCATTAAAATACAGGCCCGTGGTGACTTGATTTGGCCCCGTGGCGACCTCCTCATGGCCGACACCAAGCAGGGCAGGATTGGGAGCGGGACTAGGTGGCGAGTAGATTTTTTGGTTTGGCGAGTAGATTTTTGGGTGATTTGTCAACCACTGCATATAGACAAACATAACATACAGGGGCAATAAAAGAGCATAATAAACAATGCATTTACATCCCAAAATCACATACAATACACCCATTCAGTGTCCCTGAATGTATGTATATCCATAGGGACATAGATCAATTCAGGGGCATTAAATGGAACTAAAAAAAAAATACACACGAATAAAAAAAAACCTGTAAAAGTTAAAATAATAAACTTTTCTTTTGTTTACTTACCATTAAATGCCCACTCACCGAAATCCAGGGGAACCAGAAGCTCTCGGACCAAATCCAAAGGTAACCATAAAAAAAAAAAACCATTACAATCCACGTCTGTGTCTTCTTTCTTCTATTTGTAATCCTTTTCGTCATTCTTGGGGTCTTCTTTTCTTCTTTGGGGTCTTCTCCGTCTTCTTCCATCTTCTTACGCCACGCCCTTCTTAGGAGTTGAGGTCTTCCCTCATCGGCGTCTGGCTTCAAAATGAGACGACAAATGCTTTTATAGGCCTATGCCGTCAGATTTTCGTCAAATGGTTCCCACGGCCCTGATTGGGCCGTGAAAACCATTTGATTTGGGGGGATTTTTTTTTTTTGATGACGTCATTTAAAGGCAATGACGCCAGCCGAATGGCTGAGCTTCAATTGCCTTTAAGATGACGTCATCAAAACAAAGATGGCTGGCGACACATGGTACGGTGGCCAACCAGAGCGTGGGAATGAAAACCCAACTCTGATTGGCTCTGGTAGACCATGTGACAGAGACTTTGCTTCAGCCAATCAGAAGATGGAAGACAACGAAGAAGACCCCAAAGAAGTCCCCAAGACTGACGAAAAGGATTACAAATAGAAGAAAAAAGACACAGACGTGGATTGTAATGGTTTTTTATGGTTATCTTTGGATTAGGTCCGAGAGCTTCCGGTTCCCCTGGAGTTCGGTGAGCGTTCAACCTTTCTCTCCTGGAGACGCTGGTCGACACAAATACATACCGCAATGAGATCCTCTAATTTAGTAGGTCTTTATTGAGCCAGTTGATCCTTGAGGGATTCGGTTAGGCCCCGCCAGAAAGCTGCAGACAACGCCTCATCATTCCAATTTGTCTCTGCAGCAATAGTCCTGAACTCCAGGGCGTATTTAGCGACTGGACGGGAGCCTTTAGAAATATGAAAGAGAGGATGCCGCAGTGATCTTGCGACCTGGGGTATCAAAAACCTGCTTGAATTCTCTTATGAAGCGGGAGTAATCATGCGTAAACTCCTGGTCTTTGTTCCCAAACAGGGGGTGCCCAGGCCAAGGCGTCACCGGTCAGCAGAGCAACAATGTAAGCCACTTTAGACCTTGCAGAGGGAAAATGAGAGGGGGTTCATTCGAATTGAATTTTACACTGATTAAGGAAACCTCTGCACTCCCGGGGGTCACCAGCATAGCGGTTAGGCGTAGGAAGATACAGTTCAGTGAACATGGTTTGCTCCGGAGTGGAAGAAATGGTCTCGGGCCTCTAACATGCAGCTGTAGAGAAATATTTGCAAAATCATGGCGTAAAGAACTGACTTGAAGCTCTAAGTGAGCAAGATGGTCCAAGGGACTTGCTTGTCCCACCTTAGTGGGGACAACGTTCATTGGGCTGAGCATACTGTAGCGCTTGCGCTCATCACGAACAAGGCGGGACCCCGGTACTAAGGTGGGAAGTATGAAACTATACACCACAGCAGCGGAGGCACACCTGGAGGATGGATAGTCAAGATCACTGGGTCTGGATTGGAGACAGTGGGTTAGTCGTAGTGCATGCCAAGGTCGTAGGTAGGTGCCAGGTGGATAGTCAGAGTCCGGAGTGCCGTGGTCTAGGGTTGGAGCCAGGAGAGTAGTCGAGTGTCCGTTAGCCATGGTCAGGGATGGAGAATAGCGGAAGGTCAGAGGCAAACCAGGGTCAGTAATCCAGAGAATGGTCCAAAGTCTAGTCAGGTCGGTACACAGGGTGACAAGCAGCAACAAAACACAGACAGGAGCAGGAACAAGGCAGGCACAGGGAAGTGGGAACACAAGGTCACGTTGTAACGCTTGCGCTGCCCATGAGCAAGACAGGACCCCGGTACTGAGGTGGGGAAATATTGAACCACGCACCCACAGCAGCGGATGCGTGCCTGGCAAGCGGATTGTCAACTTAACCGGGCCTGGGTTGGAGAGAGTGGGTTAGTCCATATTCTTGCCAAGGTCCTGGGATGGAGAGATTAGAATGGTCAAAGTCTGTATAGCCATGGTCGGGGTTATAGAGGTCAGCAGAGTCGAGGGTAAGCCGGGGTCAATATCCTCAGGAGTTTCCAAAACAAGCCGTGTCAGTACACGTAGGGTTAAACTGTAGGAAAAAGCACAAGGACAAGGAGCAGGGCAAAACAGCCGTGGAAGCACAAGGCTACAACTGGTTAAGCTCAGCAAATCTAGGAAGTGAGAGCAGGGTATATAAGAGGAACAGGAACCAATCATTCAAGGAGGCAGAGCGGAGGTGCGGCCTCTGCGGAGACCAGGTTAGGCTGTAGGAGACAAGTTGGCATTAGACAACCTTGACACGCAGCTGGGGAGCGGTGCACGACATCACATGTGCGCAACGCACGCGAGAGAAGCGCAATGCGTCCGAGTGGGCAGAGCTAAACTCCGTGGAACATTAGAAGAGCTGTGCGCGCTCTGTAAGCAGGGTGAGAGACAGAGACAGAGACAGAGAGAGGGTGAGAGACAGAGACAGAGAGAGGGTGAGAGACAGAGTCAGAGAGAGGGTGAGAGACAGAGACAGAGAGTGGGTGAGAGACAGAGACAGAGAGGGGGCAAGAGAGAGAGAGGGGGCGAGAGAGAGAGAGAGAGAGGGCGAGAGAGGGCGAGAGAGAGAGAGGGCGAGAGAGAGAGAGAGGGGGCGAGAGAGAGAGAGAGAGAGAGAGAGAGAGAGAGAGAGAGGGCGAGAGAGTGTGACAAAGAGGGCGAGAGAGAGAGAGAGAGGGCAAGAGAGAGAGAGAGAGAGAGAGAGAGAGGGCAAGAGAGGGCGAGAGAGAGGGCGACAGAGAGGGCGATAGAGAGGGCGACAGAGAGGGAGGGTGAGAGAGAGTGACAGACAGAGGGTGAGAGAGTGACAGACAGAGGGTGAGACAGAGAGAGGGTAAGAGACAGAGAGGGCAAGAGACAGAGAGAGGGCTAGAGACAGAGAGAGTCAGGGAAGGGGAGGTGCAGGTAATCCCATATGTTTTATGGCTGGGAGTAGCGTCGCGTCATCAGAATGCGATCTCCCTCATTGGCAGCAAACAGCATAATGTCAGTAATTTATTTTAATCACTTTGGTTCACATTAGCTTTTTGCTGCAATAAATATATTTTAATCATTTATTAATAAATAGTAATTTTTAACATAGGTATAGGTGTTCTCTTGTGCGGCTATTAGGGAGCTTTCTTTTCTTTGCTTATCACAAAACCGTGCAGCAACAAACGCTGCAAACTCTGCAAACATATTTGCCAAGATCCCTCAGCCAGTCACAACCATAGAACATTCAATGTTAAAGGATCATACAGCTGCACATCCAGGAATATAGTGTATATAATTCAGTGCAACAAATGTGACCAAGGTTGCTACATTGGGGAAACCAGCCAAAAACTACACGGAAGAATGAATATGCACAGACACTCTATACTCCATCACGAAGGAGGAAGATACTGCTCACCTGCGGGACATCACTTCTCACAACCAGATCATTCCATAAATGATCTAAAAATCAAATTCCTCAATGGAATGTTTAAAAGCACCCAAGAACGGAAAACATTTGAACTCAGAATGATAAGACTCTTTGACACCAAAACCAAAGGACTTAATGTGGACATGGGTTTTCTCACACCCTATCAAAATTGCTTGTAATAATCCTGCTTGCGTCTATTCTTATCCACACTTTCTCTGTCCCCCAGTATCCCTCCCCCTCCCCACCTTTCTTTGACACTGTCCCCTGGCTTCAAACACTTAACACCCTACCTTATCTACAGTAAATATCTATTGTTTTTTTTTTTTTTCCCTCTCTCTACACTGTTTTAGCCAATGAATCCTTTGTATATCAGTATTGCTGACCTGAAGAAGAGAGGATAACTCTCGAAAGCTTGTCCTATGAAATAAATTGTTAGTCCAATAAAAAATGTATCACCTAATACTGAAGATCTAATTTATTCTGCACTATCGCAACTGGACTAACACGGCTATTTTCTGCTTTATTCATGATGGAAGATACCCCATAGAGCCGTATGAAAAAGACACTGACCAAACTGATTACAAAGGAATCACAACTAAAAAGCGACATCTACTTCCTATCAGAATGCAAGAGAAGGAACTGGATACCAAATGGGCTGAAGATCAAAAACCCACTTGCAACAACACACAATTCTCATTTTGCTGAAGAACAATGCAAACGCCTCAGTGAGAAACTGAGAAACAATCTGATCCAGCAACTATATGGAAAAAAACAGGAATTAGAATGGCAAATATGCACAATACTCCAAACCCTGCAATTGCAAAGCAGTGCAAATACCAACAAACTGGAAAAAGATATGCAAACTCTGCACAAGAGACTGCAGCGGAACTTAATCAAGAAGAAACAGAAGAAACTACAACGCCTCTCTCAGTATGACTGCAGACCATGGACACAACATAAGGGATTTCAAACCAACAAATAGCAGGACAACTACTTAGAACTAGAAACCAGAACTGACTCTTCAAGACAGATACACAACCTCAACCCAGAAGAGTACAAAGCCTGCCAGGGAGTTATAAACCTGTCTGATTATAAACTCTCTAAACCTCTGTTCTCTCCAAGGGACTAACATTCTGTCCCACCACCAAACTGGATCAAATCCAATTATTCTCAGAACTAGAAGAATTAGTAACGGGGTCGTGCTAATTTTTTTTTTAATTGCCCGTCGCACGCCTGATCGGGAGGGAGTGAGGAGGGAAGGAAGGAAGAGGTGGCCGGAAGCCCTACACGTCCCCTAGCAACGGCCGGGCAACCTGCTCCTTACCTCCCACCACGGCATCCATTTCCTCCTCCCCAAGGCCCCACACCTACCGGCCCTCTGCGGCATAGCCCACGCGGCCCTCCGAGTCACAGCCTGCTCCTCACTCACCCCCCCTCCTCCCGACCCCCCCCCCCCCCCCCCCCCCCCCCCCCCCCCCCCCCCCCCCCCCCCCCCCCCCCCCCCCCCCCCTCCTCCCGACAACCCCCCCCCTCCTCCTGACACCACCCTCCTCCGACACCCCCCTTCCTCCCGACACCCCCCCTCCTCCCGACACCCCCCCATCCTCCTGATGCCAGCTCCGCTCCGATCTCAGCAGCCGACACCAAAGGTAGGGAGGGGGAGTGGGAGGTGTGGTGTAGTGTGCTGTGAGAGTGTGTTCTGAGAGCTGTGTGCTGTGAGAGTGTGCTGTGAGTGCTGTGTGGTGTGAGAGCTGAGTGCTGTGTGAGCTGTGAGCTGTGAGAGTTGTGTGCTGTGTGAGAGTGTGTGCTGTGAGAGTGAGTTCAGTGAGAGTGTGTGCAGTGGTGCAGTGAGAGTGAGTGCTGGGAGTGTGTGCAGTGTGCTGTGTGCAGTGTGCTGTGAGCAGTGTGCTGTGAGCAGTGTGCAGTGTAGAGTGTGTGTAGTGTAGAGTGTGTGCAGTGAGTGCTTGGAGTGTGTGCAGTGTGCTGTGTGCAGTGTAGAGTGTGTGCAGTGTGAGCAGTGTCGAGTGTGTGCAGTGTGTGCAGTGTAGAGTCTGTGCAGTGTGTGCAGTGTAGAGTGTGTGCAGTGTGTGCAGTGTAGAGCGTGTGCAGTGTGTGCAGTGAGTGCTGGGAGTGTGTGCTGTGAGCAGTGTGCAGTGTAGAGTGTGTGCAGTGTGTGCAGTGTAGAGTGTGTGCAGTGTAGAGTGTGTGCAGTGTGTGCAGTGTAGAGTGTGTGCAGTGAGTGCTGGGAGTGTGTGCTGTGAGCAGTGTGCAGTGTAGAGTGTGTGCAGTGTAGAGTGTGTGCAGTGTGTGCAGTGTGGAGTGTGTGCAGTGAGTGCTGGGAGTGTGCGCAGTGTGCTGTGTGCAGTGTAGAGTGTGTGCAGTGTGAGCAGTGTAGAGTGTGTGCAGTGTGTCCAGTGTAGAGTGTGTGCAGTGAGTGCTGGGAGTGTGTGCTGTGAGCAGTATGCAGTGTAGAGTGTGTGCAATGTGTTCAGTGTAGAGTGTGTGCAGTGTAGAGTGTGTGCAGTGTGTGCAGTGTGGAGTGTGTGCAGTGAGTGCTGGGAGTGTGTGCAGTGTGCTGTGAGCAGTGTGCAGTGTAGAGTGTGTGCAGTGTTTGCAGTGTAGAGTGTGTGCAGTGTGTGCAGTGTAGAGTGTGTGCAGTGTAGAGTGTGTGCAGTGTAGAGTGTGTGCAGTGATTGCTGGGAGTGTGTGCAGTGTGCTGTGTGCAGTGTAGAGTGTGTGCAGTGTGAGCAGTGTAGAGTGTGTGCAGTGTGTGCAGTGTAGAGTGTGTGCAGTGTGTGCAGTGTAGAGTGTGTGCAGTGAGTGCTGGAGTGGTGTATGCAAGTATGTCTGTCTAGCACTGGTGCAGTAGAGGTGGTGTGTGCAGTGTGTGTGCGTGTTAAGAGTGGGCTGTGTGAGTGGCAGTCTGTGACGTTGTGAGTGTAGCTGGGGCAGTGTGAGCAGTGGTAGAGTGTGTGCATGTAGTGTGTTGAGACATCATGTGGTGCAGTGTAAAGAGTGTGTGCAGTTGTGCGTGTAGAGTGTTTGCATGGAAGTGCTGAAGGTTGTGCAATGTGCGGTTGAGGAAAGGTGTGTGCACTCGTACGATGTTGCAGTGTGTAAAAAATTGTGTGAGCAGTGTAGATGGGTGTGCATTGAGTGCAGTGTAGAGTGTGTGCAGTGCAAGTGTGATGTTGTGCAGTGTAAGTGCGTGCGCATGATTGGGGGGGTGATGTGAGTGTCTGTGCTGCAGTGAGAGGGGTGTGTGCAGTGTGGCAGTGTAGAGTGATGTGACAGTGTGTTGCAGTGTAGAAGTGGTGACAGTGTTTAAGTGTAGAGTGGGTGTATTGAGTGCTGGAGTTGTGTGCAGGTGCTGCTTATCAGTGGCATGTCAGAGTGTGTGCAGTGTGTGCAGTGTAGAGTGTGTGCATTGAGTGCATTGTAGAGTGTGTGCATGTAGAGTATTGTGCATGTAGCAGTGTAGAGTGTGTGCAGTTAGAGTGTGTGCTGGTGTGCATGTAATGTTGTGCAGTGAGTGCGGGAGTGTGTTCAGTGTGCTGTTAGAATGTGTGTGCGTGTGTGCATGTGTGTCAGTGTGTGCAGTGTGGTTTTTTTTAAACAAACGGAGCCACATAGCGGACCCGCCGTTATAAACGGGTTTACCTGTTATATTATATATTATATATATATATATATTATAATTATATATCCACACACACACACCCACACACACACACCACACACACACCACACACACACCACACACACACACACACATCACGCACACACACACACACACACACACACACACACACACACACACACAAATAGATACAAATTCCCCCAAGCCCCCCAATACAGATAAAAATAACCCCAAGCCCCCCAATACATATTAAAAAAAGACTTACCTTGTAGATGATCAGGCCGGGTCCAGTAGATGCCGGTAGGGGTGGGGGATGGATGGGTGATGCCGGTAGGGTTGGAGAGGGAAGGGTGATGCCGGTAGGGGTGGGGAGGGAAGGGTGATGCTGGTAGGGGTGGGGAGGGAAGGGTGATGCCGGTAGGGGTGGGAGTGGGGAGGGAGTGGGGAGGGGGGTGGGGAGTGAGGTGCCGGCTGCCTGATCTGGGGTGGGCCGCTGCTGCAGTGGGTGGCCTGGTGTTGCAGGGAGGGGGGGCATGTTGCAGGGGGTGGCGATGTTGCAGGGGTGGCACAGTCCTGCAGGTAGGGGGGGGGCACGCTGCAGCCTGCAGGGTGTAGACCGATGCTGCAGCCGGCTGGGGAGGGCCGCTACTGCAGGGGTTGGCCCGGTCCTGCAGGTAGGGGGGCAGGAGGGGGGCGAGAGAGAGGACCTGTCCCATGAAGCTGCTCCCTCACGCACCGGGACTCTCTCTCATGCCGGCACGCCGGAAACTTACCCAGCAACTGACTTCCGGCACTGCCAATAGGGAGACCAGGTACATTTTTTTTTTGATTAGTTTAACTGGCGCCCAGCCGCGCAGAGGGCCCGAGCCCCCCTGACGCCAGTATCCTTTGTCTCCCCCTCTTGGCGGCCCTGATACATATTACTAATTTTAACTAGTTTCATGCTGAATATATGTGTATATAGGCAATATAGCATCTTTATTATTTAGGCTTGAAATCTTCAGGACCTCGTATTAAACTCTTGTTGACTGCGGTGACCTGTGGGCTACCTGTCCTTTAGCAAAACCGTTCCAGACAAACATCCAATGTCCAGTTGCAGCCATAATTACTGCACATACACTGCTTTCCTGATAAAATATACCAATCTTCTTTATTATAAATCATATCAGCTGTACTGTACAATAGATTCGTTCAGAAAAAGGTTGGACATCTTTTTGGAAAGGAAAGGAAAGGTAGCTAGAGCTATTCCAAATAAGTTAACATGGGAAGGATATTGATCAATGGAGAAATCTGATTGTTATTATTGGGAGCCAGGAAGGAATTTATTTTCCCCTTATGAGATATCATTGGATAAAGTCTCACTGGGGTTTTGTGTTTGCTTCCTCTGGATCAATATACTGTAAGTACAAATATAGGATAAAGCAGGGGAGTGCAAACTTTTATGGCTGTGCCCCTCTTTCTGTCTGCTCCGGAGCTCGCGACTCCCCCCTCCTACTTTTACCACACGTCAAATGACGCTCCGAGGTCACGTGACATCAGGTCACGTGACCCACGGCATCATATGATGCCAGTGATGTCACTTCACATGACTGCGTGGCGTCATTTGACGCTGCATTGCCATAAGAAGCATCACCGCGTCTGAATCCAGGAAAGGTTTTTTTGTTGCAGGGGCCTCACGCGATTCCCCGGCATTCAATTTAAATGTCCCCGCAGACAAAACTCCAGCCCCCCTTGGGGTCGCGCCCCCCAGTTTGTGCACCGCTGGGATAAAGTATCCGTCGTCTTCATTTAGCATAGGTTGAACTTGATGGACGTGTCGTTTTTCAACCTCACCTACGATGTAACGATGTAACCTAAACTTCTGATGAGAACAAACATTTCCTAGAAACATTTAGAAAATCATTTGAAACATTGTCAATCCCGATGATTTAACCCATTATCACTGCCAGTAGTTTCCTTGGTCCATAGTGGGACTGCAACTTTAATAGAACACTTTGTTTCTGCACCGGCTATAATGTGAGAATGTCAAACTAAGAACTTGCATGTCACTTTCTGTTAATATTGTGTTGTTTAATATTGTAAATGTCACCTTCTCTCAGCAACAGTCACATTTTGTACAAGTTTAGGAAAGAAAAAAAGGTGTTCATTAGTAAATATTTGTCAGTCTTTGAACCTCTGGGTTCCAGTAACTCAGAACGCCAGCCGCCAGAAATGTCTAGTATGATAACTTAAAGAATCAGTTCCAAATAACAGTATACAGTGTAACAGTATAACAACATGCTGCGTTTGAAATAAAGGGGAATGCACTCAGGCATGAAACGGCATGTGTAACTTTTTAAATATTTGTCTAATAAACTAACACTACAGTCCCCGCTCAAACCAACATGAGCCATTGGCAGTGACATGCTTAAAGGGTTAAATCTGGCTGACATTCCACAATAGAGATTGACAGGGTTTTATTTCTTCGGAATTTAATCTTCCGCGGAGTTGCCAGTTCAGCCGCGGGTTTCCGCCGATCAGCCTCAAAAAGGCAAATTCGCCATTTTTTTCCATTATTGAAAATCCGAGTCAGAATCCGCCAAACGGAATTCAATCTGATGTTGGTTGTTCGTTAAATCCAGTGTCAGATTTTCATTTAAATCTAAAAAATCTGAGCACCATTGGGTGGACTTTAAAGAGACCGCGCAGGCTCAAATTGCTGAATAAATATAACTGATATTTTTATTGAAATCAGCTACAGGCAAACCCCGCATTAACGTACGCAATGGGACCGGAGCATGTATGTAAACTGAAAATGTACTTATAGTGAAGCACTCCCTTTTTTCCACTTATCGATGCATGTACTGTATTGCAATCATCATATACGTGCATAACTAATGTAAATAACGCATTTGTAACAGGCTATACAGTCTCCCCGCTTGCGCACAGCTTCGGTACAGGTAGGAAGCCGGTATTGCTGTTCAGGACGTGCTGACAGGCGCATGCATGAGCTGCCGTTTGACTATTGGGCGATATGTACTTACTCGCGAGTGTACTTAAAGTGAGTGTCCTTAAAGCGTGGTATGCCTGTATATGCAAATATTCATCGGTTTTAAAAGTTGATCCTGGAAATGTTTGCAATCTGTGTCTTTTGAAGATGAGAGCGGGTTAAACTTCCCATATCTCTGTGTAATCTCTCCCTTGTCCAGGCTGTCTTTCCTAATTAGTACCTGGCAGACAGAGTATGTGCATAAACATTGTTTTTTAGCATGTTTTTGTATAGCACTGCTAGTTATACGTAGCGCTTTACAGAGTCATTTTGCAGAGTCATTTTGCAGGCACAGGTCCCTGCCCCGTGGAGCTCACAATCTATGTTTTTGGTGCCTGAGGCACAGGGAGATAAAGTGACTTGCCCAAGGTCACAAGGAGCCAACACTGGGAATTGAACCAGGCTCCCCTGCTTGAAACTCTCAGTGCCAGTTAGTGTCTTTTACTCACTGAGCCCTCACCCTCTCCCTACATAATCTTATCATTGTGCCGGCTCCGGTCAATGACGTAGATTGCCCTAATATGGGCATATCTATATATGGACATATTCATATTAGGGCAAGCACGTCATTGACCGGAGCCAACTTCTGCTGGGGAGACACGGACGAGAGGCAGGGAGAGATGCAGGTTATTTTTCTTTGGTTTAGTTAAGAAGATTAATGCTGCAGGGTCCCATTGAGGATCAAGGACAACCACACCATAAGAGGTGGAAAAGAGGAGGTTAAGGGAGGGTGGAGAGTGTAAGGGGGGATGGAAGAGAGAGAGAGAGAGAGAGAGCGAGAGAGAGGGGAGTATAATGGGGAGAAAGAGATGGGAGTGTAAGGAGAGAGGAGAGTGTAGGGGGGAGACAGAGAGAGGGGAGAGTATAAGGTGGGGTGAAGGGAGAAGGGAGAGTGTTAAGGGAGGAGAGAGAAGGGACAGTGTAAGGGGGAGAGAGAGAGGAGGAAGAGTGTACATAGGTAAGAGAGGGGAGAGTGTATGGGGGGAGAGAGAGGTGGAGAGTGTTAATGGGGAGAGAGAGAATGGAGTGTAAGGAGGTAAGAGTGTGTAAGGGGGATGACAGATACAGAGAAGGGAGGGTGTTAGGTGGTTAAGAAAGAGGGGAGAGTGCAAGGGGGAAGAGAGGGGGGGATAGTGTAACCGGAGAGAAAGGAGAGTGTAGGGGGGACAGAGAGCCAGGGTAGAGAGTAAGGGGGTGAAAATAGAGGAGAGTGTAAGGGGGGAGAGAGAGGGAAGAGCACCCTGAGACACTCAAGTCCCCACATCCAATGTTTTAAATGCCTGGGTTAGGACCTGTAAGAATAAAAATCTTATTTCCTCTCCTCCCTTGATTCCAAATCTCCCCTCTATATAAAAATAAAAGGACATTTTCAAAGAGTTCAAAATAATTTCAAAATACTAATTTTTTTGTAGAAAACAAAAACCAACTACAGCTGAACCCCGTTATAACGCGGTGCTCAGGTTCCACATAATGAGACCGCGTTGTAACCGGGATCATGTTATAACCGACCGCTGCATGAGGACTTACCTGGCATCTGCAGCTCTCTGCAGCTCTCACCTCTCCCTGCATCATCAGGCTGCGTCCACGTGCGGTGCTTATGTACCTTTTGAGTGCAGAGGATGATCACATGATATTTCTCTGACCAATGACAGCCCAACAGTGAATACATTTTATATATTATACATGCAGGAATCGAACCCTGCCCATTCATATGTACAGTCCAGAGAGATGTTAAGTTTCTTTATAGAGTCCGATTCATCACACATACCCTGTGATGTACGAGCTAGAGAATCGCTACTAACACATGAAGGGTCATTGGTTTGATTCCGGTATGGTATAATTTAATTATTATTATTATTTTATATAAAAATGTATAAATTATAAAATAAACAAAATAACAATTTATAAATTAAATAATAATTTATACATTAATATTTTATTTTCATTTATAATTTACCATATCATGCAGGAATCGAACCCATTACGCTTCATATTAGCGATTCTCTTACAGGGTTGGTGTGATTAATCTGACTCTATAAAGAAACTTAACGTTCACTGCACAGTACAGTCCAGGGATAGGGGGGAGAGGTGTGTGTATGAGTGTGTCCGTTAGCAATAAAGCATTGAATGCTGTAAAAAAAAAACACTTGGAGTAGTTTTTAAATCGGGAGCCACACCACTGAGACCGCGTTATAAGCGTGTCCGCGTTGTAGCGGATCGCGCTATAACGGGGTTGAGCTGTAGCTGTATTTTATTCAATGTCACGACAGATAAAGCCAACGGTATTGAAACCCGTGCAGCAGGACACAGATCCATTATTTTGAATCAGACACATGCAAGAAGAGGGCAGAAATATCACTCCATTTCTACTGCGGCAGCACGCCATGGGTTACAGGGACATTGGCTACATCTGTAGCTCGTGTTGGTCCTATATGGAACTGCTTTATTTCATAGGGAGATACAGGCCGAGGTGTTCGGTTTTTTTGAACATTGAGCATTGGAAATCTGGGTATTTCTGACCGGTTTTGCGATTGCTCAAGTTTAGGAAAGAAAACAAAGTGTTCATTAGTAAATATTTGTCAGTCTTTGAACCTCTGGGTTCCAGTAACTCAGAACGCCAGCCGCCAGAAATGTCTAGTATGATAACCTAAAAGAATCAGTTCCAAATAACAGCATACAGTTTAAAAACATGCTGCATTTAAAACAAATGGGAATGCACTCAGGCATGCAACGGCATGTCTAACTTTTTAAATATTTGTCTAATAAACTAACACTACAGTCCCCACTCAAACCAACATGAGCCATTGGCAGTGACATGCTTAAAGGGTTAAATCTGGCTGACATTCCACAATAGAGATTGACAGGGTTTTATTTCTTCGGAATTTAATTTTCCGCTGAGTTGCCAGTTCAGCTGCAGGTTTCTGCCGATCAGCCTCAAAAAGGCAAATTCACCATTTTTTTCCATTACTGAAAATCTGAGTCAGCATCCGCCAAACGGAATTCAATCTGTTGTTGGGTTTGCGTTAAATCCAGCGTCACATTTTCATTTAAATTAAAAAATTATGAGCACCATTGGGTGGACTTTAAAGAGACTGCGCAGGCTCAAATTGCTGAAATCCGAACTCGGGCTTCAACACGCAGATTGGATTTTACCTCAGAAGCCGGGTGGGGGATTTGGATCAGTTCGTGCATCTCTTTTCCTTCAGCCAGTTTGTAATCATCATTACCTCTAGCCCCTCCCATTTGTGTGAGGTCACTGTGTGCTGAGCAGGACATTGAACAATTAAAGTGCCTACCCCATCCTCCCTTTTCTCTGATTGGTCCCCTGACGGGGAGGGACGGGTTTGGGGAGGAAGAAATCATTTATTGGCATGAACAGCCACACGTTTCCCTTACCCATGATTCCTGTGGCTTTGCCGTTCCAAACACGTGAGCGTGACATCAGTGGAAAGCCCTTTAAACAAGATTACTTTTACATCTATGGAAGTACGGCCTGTAGGCAAGGTCAGACAAGAGTCCACGCGTGCATTTTCAGGGTAAACCAAATGTTGAGTGGTTTTATTTCCCCATAACACAAATAAACATTTGGGAACACTGTCCCTTTAAGGCAAAACAAAACTCCTAAAAAGAACCCACTCCACATAAGGAGATCTTGTTAAAAAATCCAGGCCCTATCTATTGGGCTGGCTGACTGTCTTTGTCCAGTTCCCAAGCCATAAACATATACCACTATAGATATGGAACAATATTAAAGTCCTTACTGATTATTTGATGGGAATCTCTTTTCCTAGAAAGATGTTAGTCAACTCTTCTTAATAGGTTCTTGCACAGGACAGCTCTGTAGTCTGAACCAGTCAAATACTACAAGCAGTAGCCTCCTTATCAAGCTGGTTGTCAGCTGTCTCATCTTACTTCCTGATTGCCAAGTATTCTTACTGGTTAACCTACAGAGTGCTGGATGAAGGACTCAGATGTAGGTTTCCCAGGCATAATTATCAGTACCTGACATCACCCTATCACAACATCCTTTTTTCCGCAAGCTGTTTATGAACTCATCAAGGGTCCAAAATCCCTTCTTTTCACATCCCCTCCGACACCCAACCCTCGGCAAAGCCCATAATCTCCCCTACGCTCACCCCTTCCTTAACATTCTTAAAGTGCCTTCAAAATCACACCCCTCACTGATTGAATCACCTCCTCTGTCCCCACCGGCAGACCATCACCATGCCACCGACAAGACAAAATCTAGAGACCTGACCCCCAACCGCTGCCCACCTACCAAGCAAACTCACAATGCACCTAACTCATAACCCGACCATAATGTTTCCACCCACCAAGCAAGCCCTTAATGCATCTAACCCATAACCCGACCATAATGTTTCCACCCCTGCCCACCACAAAAACATCTAAACATTTGACTGAGCCACTGATTGAGCCACCTGTGCTGAAGCATGGATATCCTGAAAACCTGACCTGTCGGTTGCCCTTGATGACTGCAGTTTGCCACCCCTGTGATAGAGTAACTTTTGGGTTTTTTATTGTACCAACTTATCCACCGCTACCATATCTGTTCCATATTTCAACAAATATATCGATAACTAGACTGAACACTGACACGAGGCAATGTCACGTACGTCTTTTATTAACCTCTTCACTGCCAAAGGGACCTGGAATGCATTGATGAAAATATGCGCTTATAACAAACTCGTGTCCAAATGACATCACGCCCCCATACCACATGCACTGTCAATATTTCACTTTACTTATTCACAACCGGACATACCAGTAAGACAGCTGCAGTCATTTTATTGAAAAGCTTTTAATAAAATATTTGCCACGGTTAACAAACAGGACCTCAAACATTCATGTGGTGATAAGGCTATATACATTCATACAGTGTCATTGAGGATTACCAGCAAGCGCTGGTATCCTAACATTTCCTACTCAACTGAATAATACTGTAAGATCTGGTAAATTTGTCTACATTGGGATGTGCTCAGGGTCCACATAATGAGACCGTGTTATAACCGGGATTATGTTATAACCGGCCGCTGCACAAGGACTTACCTGGCATCTGCAGCTCTCTGCAGCTCTCTCCTCTCCCTACATCATCAGGCTGCGTCCACGTGCGGTGCTTATGTACCTTTTGAGCGCAGAGGGTCACATGACATTTCTCTGATCAATGACATCCCAACAGTTAATACATTTTATATATTATACATGCAGGAATCGAACCCTGCCCATTCATATGTACAGTCCAGAGAGATGTTAAGTTTCTTTATAGAGTCCGATTCATCACACCTACCCTGTGGTGTACAAGCTAGAGAATCGCTACTAACATATGAAGGGTCACTGGTTTGATTCCGGTATGGTATAATTTAATTATTATTATTATTTTATATAAAAATTTATAAATTATAAAATAAACAAAATAACAATTTATAAATTAAATAATAATTTATACATTATTATTTTATTTTAATTTATAATTTACCATACCATGCAAGAATCAAACCCATAACCCTTCATATGCTAGTAGCGATTCTCTTACAGGGTTGGTGTGATGAATCTGACTCTATAAAGAAACTTAACGTCCACTGCACAGTACAGTCCAGGGATATGGGGGAGAGGTGTGTGTATGAGTGTGTCTGTTAGCAATAAAGCATTGAATGCTATAAAAAAAAAATCCCTTGGAGTAGGTTTTAAATCGGGAACCACACCACTGAGACCGCGTTATAAGCGTATCCGCGTTATAAGCGTATCCGCGTTGTAGCGGATCGCGCTATAACGGGGTTGAGCTGTAGCTGTATTTTATTCAATGTCACGACAGATAAAGCCAACGGTATTGAAACCCGTGCAGCAGGACACAGATCCATTATTTTGAATCAGACACATGCAAGAAGAGGGCAGAAATATCACTCCATTTCTACTGCGGCAGCACGCCATGGGTTACAGGGACATTGGCTACATCTGTAGCTCGTGTTGGTCCTATATGGAACTGCTTTATTTCATAGGGAGATACAGGCCGAGGTGTTTGGTTTTTATGAACATTGAGCATTGGAAATCTGGGTATTTCTGACCGGTTTTGCGATTGCTCAAGTTTAGGAAAGAAAACAAAGTGTTCATTAGTAAATATTTGTCAGTCTTTGAACCTCTGGGTTCCAGTAACTCAGAACGCCAGCCGTCAGAAATGTCTAGTATGTTAACCTAAAATAATCAGTTCCAAATAACAGCATACAGTTTAACAACATGCTGCGTTTAAAATAAAGGGGAATGCACTCAGGCATGCAACGGCATGTCTAACTTTTTAAATATTTGTCTAATAAACTAACACTACAGTCCCCACTCAAACCAACATGAGCCAATGGCAGTGACATGCTTAAAGGGTTAAATCTGGCTGATATTCCAAAATAGAGATTGACAGGGTTTTATTTCTTCGGAATTTAATCTTCCGCTGAGTTGCCAGTTCAGCTGCAGGTTTCTGCCGATCAGCCTCAAAAAGGCAAATTCACCATTTTTTTCCATTACTTAAAATCCAAGTCAGGATCCGCCAAACGGAATTCAATCTGTTGTTGGGTTTGCGTTAAATCCAGCGTCAGATTTTCATTTAAATAAAAAAAATCTGAGCACCATTGGGTGGACTTTAAAGAGACCGCGCAGGCTCAAATTGCTGAATAATAAACAATAAATGAGTTTGAATTTGCAAAATCCGCTGTGCCCTCTGTTCCTTCCTCTATTCACTGTTGGACTGTCATGATACAGGGAGAGGAGAGAGCTGCAGAGAGCTTCAGATGCTAGGTAAGTCCTCGTGCAGCGGCCGGTTATAACATGATCCCGGTTATAACGCGGTCTCATTATGTGGACACTGAGCACATCCCAATGTAGACAAATTTACCAGATCTAACAGTATTATTCAGTTGAGTGGGACATGTTAGGGTACCAGAGCTTGCTGGTAATCCTCAGAGACACTGTATGAATGTATATAGCATTATTACCACATGAATGTTTGAGGTCCAGTTTGTTAACTGTGGCAAATACAGTATTTTATTAAAAGCTTTTCAATAAAATGACTGCAGCTATCTTACTGGTATGTCCGGTTGTGAATGAATAAAGTGAAATATTGACTGTGCATGTGGTATGGGGGCATGATGTCATTTGAACACTGGAGTTTGTTATAAGCGCATATTTTCATCAATGCATTGCAGTTCCCTTTGGTAGTGAAGAGGTTAATAAAAGACGTACGTAACATTGCTTTGTGTCAGTGTTCAGTCTAGTTATTCAACATATTTGTTGAAATATGGAACAGATATGGTAGCGGTGGATAAGTTGGTACAATAAAAACCCCAAACGGTCCTCTAGAAAAGGGGTGGCTAACTCTTTGACTCTTTGACTGAGCCACTGATTGAGCAAAGTGTGCTGAAGCAGGAATATCCCGAAAACTTGAACCTGTTGGTAGCCCATGTGGATTGAAGTTGCCCACCCGTGGCATACACAGATGTGAACAAAAACAAACAAACCCCAAAACATAGTTAGTGATGTGAACAAAAATAAACAATCCCCAAAACATAGTTAGTGATGTGAACAAAAACAAACATACACAGATGTGCATATATACACACAGCCCACACATGCTTAAGCCATATACTGTTTTTCCTGCTGAACGTATAGGCACATGCTCTTTTTCCTTAGATACTGTAGGTGCTGCGGTCCTTCTTACTGTAAAGGTGAGCGAGACTCTCGGCACACTAGTGACACTTGGTAGGCCTTAGCCTCACACTTTTGACTGAAACCTTTTCTCAGAACCATTGATAAGTGGCACACTCACTTTCCTCATGGCACGCAAGATAGATAATGTCCTCCTTAATACACAGCCCACTCAGATCGGAGTCGCTGACATATCCCGGCTTACACACAAACAAAATAACCTCTCCGTTCCCGTAATACACGTCACCGTCGTGGAGGAGATTGAGCTCTAAATAGTTGTCATCTATTCTTTCTTGATTTAAGCGACAGGGCCCTAGAAAATAGAAGCACAAATTACACGGGGCTAGCTAACTAAATGTCATACGTTTAATGGGTTAATGACGTATAAATATCAGACAATATATACTGTACAGATGAAGTAGCTGTTAATTCAAACAAATCATGGCGTCGTTTTCGTGGGCGCTGCTGTACTCCACGCGGCATTAAAGCCGCCATTCGCCCAAGGCACACGTGTTGATCAGTGTAGATGCAGGGCGGGAGGTTATCTATTGAGTTACACGGGTTTCTCTCTTTTGCATGACAAGCACTTCTCCAACCCGACAACAGCACAGATTATACCATCAAGATTAGCAATAGATGTAGGAGCGTGCCACCAATTAAGCCCTTAATTGGTTCTTTCCGTGTTGCTTACAAGCTTATCAGCTATTATGTTGGACATATGCACAATACTGAAATGTTCCTTCCTGATATTTAAAGCCTAATTGGTTCTTTCCGTGCTGTTAACCAACTCATCAGCTACTGTGTTGGACATATGCACAACACTGCAATGTTCCTCCTTGATATTTAAAGCTCACTAGCTACGAGGTTTGATTTGTGCTTCTAATTATCTACAATGATATTTTACAATATACTGTGATCATAACACTGTCAATGTAATGATACAGTGTTAATAATATCAGTCAACTAAGCTAACACAGTATTGTTAATATTGCACCTTATCCTTTATCACTGACAGTGATAAAGACCCTGAATCACTTTATTTGGTGTGCAGCGCTTATCCATTCTCGTATTACATTTTTAGGGGAACCAGCAACTCTGGACCCTGACTAGCTAGGCACATTCTGACTACACTTTCTCTGCAAAACCCCCCCCCTGAAACTCCTACCACAGCAATCTCTGCTTGCTGGTACTCCTGGAAAGGTAAAAACACATCAAATACTTTATTACCGCATAATTTCACAGTATGGTTATCCAACAGTTAGGGTCAAGAGCTAACACTCTATAAACCCAACACATGGATCAGGGGTAACCAAACAGGCTTAAACCTTTATTTGATAGTCTAGCTACACCCTACCGTCACACCTCCCCCCTCAAGATGAAGGCTCCAGCACAGTCCCCATATCAGGTGGCTTGCAGAGCCTGAAAGAAATTGAGGCTTTTGAGGTAAAACAGAGTATCTCTGGCTGACAAAGTCCTTCAGCCGGCTGGTAGTTCTTGCCCCCTCCATAGTCCATGTCTATCAGAGCAAAGTTCTGGCGTGATACCACACTTGGTTCCCCCCTCCACCCAAGATTTACCTCCCTGGTTTTGGTGGCACTGACCACTAGGTTCACACATGACTGCAGGGGCTTAGGGCTGCTGACTGCTGAAATGCAGGGCCAAAAATTCAGTCCACCTTCTTGGGACAAGGCTGCAAGCACCAATGCCCTATTGTCGTTCATCTTAGTCAGAGGGTCTGTCGGAACATTGTAACCAGTCACTAAATCCCTATAGTACTGCTGGGTGTCCCTGCCCTCCCTGGATAACCTTTCCCTCCCCATCACGACACAGTATTCAGTCTGATGGAGGAGCTCCTGACCGCCTGGGTCCACCGGGCGATCAGTCCACTGGGTCCCCCTGGGCTTATCCTTGATTGGGACCCTCTGTCTCCCTGACACCTCTCGCCTCCTCTCCCAGTTGTGATCTGTGAGCTGGAGAGCTGCATCCCCTTGCTCCTCAGAGCCTGCCCTATACCTGCAAGGTACCACTACCTGGTCCCTTGCTGCATCTACCTTAGGCGGAGCTCCTGGTGCTGAGACCCAGTCGGAACTTATACCCAGGTCCGCAAGCAGATCCTCACCTGCCTGCACCACCTCTTGGTATACCTCACTGCACACTGATAGTTCCCTATGGTCACACCTTCCGAACACACGGAAAAACACATACGTGGGGATATTGGTGGGGCATAGTTTGACCTACCTGCCTGATCCCGCCGAGGTCCTTTGCATGTGGGGGCTCCAAATGTAAAGGAGTATAAACCACCTTTGTAGGCATCGCTGCAAACTGCACCGGTGCCAGGGCAACTGCTCAACTGTGGCTCTCTGTGACCGGTGTTGCCAGAGCATACTCTCCATGTACTTTCACAGACAACCCCGTTCATGGGTACCGGTGCCTGGACCAGACCCTATCAGGATGCCCAGGAGTACCTTGTTGCAGGGGACCCTCCGGCCGACTGCCGGAGACTCCTGGGTGCAAAATAAAACCTTTTGCTGCTGCTGGCTGTATCTGGGTCTGAAGCTGCTGCACTGCTGCCGTCTGCTTCACCTGTGGATACAGCCTCTCGCCGAATGTCCATCTTGTAGCTGGGGAGCATTGCCCCGGATTGGGGTTTCTGGACTCCTCAGGTACCGCAGGATCTGGTGGTCCCAAATTCAGGGGGCGGTGACATCCTCACTAGGCGGGGGTACCAAAGGCTCCCCTACCTGGACAAGTGCTGTGACTGCATTTAACTGCTTACACCGGACATCGTTGGATTGCAACCCAACTGCTCCAATCTGATTTCCCCCAATCTCCACTGCTGTTCCACTTGCTGCAGGTGTAGATTCCTCCGACTGAGTCTCTGGATGGACTGACTGGACAGCTGCAATCTGCTCCTGTCAGAATCGGGGCTAAGCTCCGCCTTCCGGATGCATCACGCGCTGTCATGATAGAGGCTCGCGGACCTCCTTCTGCACGCACACACCGCACTGCAGACAAACGGATCCCAGATAGGGACATTTCGGGTCCTCGCTCCCTAGACGCAACCTTGGCGGACAGGACGCCGTACTACAGGTAATGACAGGATCAATCTCAGCTGCATTCAGGTTCCGCCTATCTGCTCACAGCCTACATTTAATCTTCTCACTCCCTGCTTCCTTTTTATTGGTTCCTGCTCCCTTAAATACCCAGTCAGCCCTCTGCTGATTGCTGAGCATAAACTACTGTTTATGTAACGAGCTTGCTACAAGCTGCTCGCTGGTGTGCTGTTGCCTTGTCTTGTTCTCTTCGTTGTGACCCCAGCTCGTGCCTGGATATGGGCATGTTACTGGACTCCCGATCTCTCCTCGACCACGGCTACGGATTATGACTACTCTTCTCTCGCCAACCCCTGACTACGGCAAGTACCTCGATCTACCCAAACTCTCCTACCCTGACCCGGCTACACGACCCTGACTCTGCAATCCGGACCTGGTCTAAGTCCTGTTTGTGGTGAGTACCATTACAGCCCCTCTGTGTGGACCAATCGCCCGGCGGTGACTGGCCTTGCAGCTGTAGAACGTTGCCCCTGATAGGGGTTGCCATACTTGTCCCTGTCTGGACAATCTGATCTGAGATGCCCAGTCCTGTTACACTGATAACACCACCTTTCATGCCTCAGCTGTGCAGCCTGGGCTGTACTGCTGCGGCCGAGTTTATTCGAGCATTTGCCCGGTCTCGGCCGCAGCAGTAACCTGGCGCGCGCCGGAGGGTGCCCGGCGCGCGCCAAAGCCGCGGAGGAGCGCCCTCCGATCGGGGCTTTCTTCCTCTGCTCGCCGGGTCCCCCGGAACCCCCTGCCGCCATCCCCCACATCGCGGGACACCAGGGCTCCCTCGGGGAGCCCTGGACGTGCGTGCAGGGGGCACAGGCTCCCGATGACGCGTGACCGCGCATCGGTGACGCGCGGCACGCCGAGGGAGTGAGGCTAGCAAGCCGGGACATGTCCCGGCTTGCGGTACTAGCCCTACTCGATTTAAACGTGTCGCCAGTGTACGCTCCCTTCCAGGTGCTGTGGGCTTACCCTGGGGAACACGGGAATTTAACTCCACTCCCTTGGGTTCTTAAGCCGGACTGGCTCCATGGTAGGTTATGTATTCATCAGCCGGACTGGCTCCATGGTAGGTTATGTATTCATCAGCCAGAGTGGCTGCATCCAGACAGGTTTTTGGTTTTCTGTCAAAAACCCAATCTCTCAACTCAGGTGGGCACTGCTGTAAAAACTGTTCTTTAAATATCAAGTCCAGTACACTGCGATATTTTGTATTTTGTAGCATCACATCCCGCCACCACTGAGGCCTCTGAAACATTGTCCTTGCAGCAAAACCCATGTAAGTCTCTTTGCTGGTCCTGTCCCCAGCCCTGGACCTGCCACGGTATGCTTCTGGAGTAAGGCATACTGGCATAACAATAAAGGCTTTACAGTCCGGTAGTCGTGAGGAGCGGCTCAGTGAGTAAAGACACTGACTGGCACCGAGTTTGTTTGAACCTGGTTCAATTCCTGGTGTTGGCTCCTTGTGACCTTGGGAAAGTCACCTTATCTCCCTGTGCCTCAGGCACCAAAAACATAGATTGTAAGCTCCACGGGGCAGGGACCTGTGCCTGCAAAATGTCTCTGTAAAGCGCTGCGTAAAACTAGCAGCACTATACAAAAACATGCTAAAAATGTTAAAAAAATTAAAAAATTGCGCAAAAACGGAAGAAAATTACACTATGTTTCTCTCCGTGGAGCTTTATCAAAGTGTATGAAAATCTTAACTCCAACACAGGTTTTTGTATCCTCACCGAACCCGGAAGTAACTCTGTGAATTTGCACCATAGGAACTGACGCGATGACGTCAAAAGCGTCATCACGTCATCCCGTCATCCCATGTAGTTAAAAAAAACTTTATTATACAGTACTACAAAAACAACAATAACAGCAAAAATATATAATTATCCGTGTGGATTCTAACAGTAACATATACAGTAAAGAATAAAATATTATCCACACAACATTTATATTAAAATAAAGAAAGAAAATCTAAATAAAATAATAAAGATGTTATAGGAGGTTCAATTATCTTCTGTACTTACTTGTATACTCATAGTAAAAGGATGACATACTGTATATTGATGTTACTTACATTATAAATAATATTAGTATGAGTTTTTCCATATGCTTATTCTGATATGAGTAAAAGTGTGTGTATATCATAAACCATTACTTTTCATAATGCTAAACAGACATGAATGTACATAATCAGACTTATATATACAAATCTATATATACACATATATCCACCTATACGTATACACATATGTACACACTAAATTCCCAGACTAAACATACCTTAACCTGAAGAACAGTTAAAATATTGAAAAACATATATATTAATTTTTATAGTTAATGATATATGATTAAATCATCAAAGATTCATAATCTAAATTTTAATTCATAAAACATTTCAGGGTAATAAGTACAGGCATACCCCGCTTTAAGTACACTCACTTTAAGTACACTCGCGAGTAAGTACATATCGCCCAATAGGCAAACGGCAGCTCACGCATGCGCCTGTCATCACGTCCTGAACAGCAATACCGGCTCCCTACCTGTACCGAACCTGTGTGCAAGCAGGGAGACTATAGAGCCTGTTACAAATGTGTTATTTACATCAGTTATGCACTTATATAACGATTGCAGTACAGTAATTGCATTGATAAGTGGGAAAAGGTAGTGCTTCACTTTAAGTACATTTTCGCTTTACATACATGCTCCGGTCCCATTGCGTACGTTAATGCAGGGTCTGCCTGTATTCAATATATTAAATTGTGCAAATTGTATATGTCTACTTCTTTTATGAAAATCTATAGAAACGAATGCCCAAATGTGTGATAAAACCTAAATGGAGTTAATGACAAGGCAAAGTTGAATTTAAGCAACCCCCTGTTTACCTTGTTGTCCAAACATGAGAGATTGTATCTCCTCCAGTGGGAGGGTTATCAGATCCCTCACAATGCAGGATTCTGCATGGCCCACAGGAGCAAGGGGGGTGGGGGGGAATAACAGCACCTGCATTCTTTACTGGATTACCAAATCATTGAGCAAGGGGGAAGTTGAGGAGAGAATAAAAAAGCGGGAGTCAGCCAGGGTTTCTGCACAGTTTGGCACTGCAGCAGGGGCAGAGAGTTAGTAAACTGAACACAGCAGCTCATGTTCTGTTAATATCATTCTGGATGTCGTTGGTGGGATACCTTATTCTGCTCACCGCTGCACTATGCTGGACGGCACGCGGGGCGCCAGCACCAGGTAAGCCAAGAACAGAACATCTGTATATGTTATCCAATTATAACTGCAAGAAGTGTTCACCCCGTGGCGGAATTTGTCAGAACTGCTATAACTGTTCCAATTGGGTTTCTCACAACCTGCCTATCCTACCTACCTGGCTGCCTATCCTGCCTATCCTACCTACCTAACTAATCTACCTGCCTATCCTACCTAGCTACCCTACCTACCTGCCTATCCTGTCTGCCTATCCTACCTGCATATCCACCTATCCTATCTCCATATCCCACCTACCTCCTTAACTCCCTAACATACCTCCTTATCCTACCTGCCTATCCTACCTACATGCTTATCCTACTGCATACTCTACCTGTCTATCCTTTCTACCTACCTATCCTGCCCATTACACTACCTGCCTATCCTGCACACCTAACAGTATCGCTGTGGAAGTACTTTTTTTTAATCATTTCAAAAGACAAATGGTTCACATTTTAATCACTATCAAAACCTTATTTCTACCAGGTCTGGCCAACTCTGGTCATCAAGGTCCACCAACAGGTCAGGTTTTCAGGATATTCCTGCTTCGCACAGACTGCTCAACCAGTGGCTAGTCAACAATGCACCAACCTGTGTTGAAGCAGGATATCCTCAAAACCTGACTTGTTAGTGGCCCTTGTAGTTGGAGTTGGCGAGCCCTGGTCTAGGCGGTGAAAGGAATTTAATACCAAAGAAAACAAGGAGTTTCTAATCTGTACTCATATACTCATTTATTTGAGAGGGAGCGGCTTAGTGAGTAACGACACTGACTGACCCTGAGAGTTTGATGCAGGGGAGCCTGGTTCAATTCCGGTGCGGCTCCTTGTAACCTTGGGCAAGTCACTTTATCTCCCTGTGCCTCAAAAAACATAGAGTGTAAGCTCCAGGGTCAGGGACCGGACCTGGAAATGTTAGCTGTAAAGCGCTGTAAAACTAGCAGCGCTACACAAGAACAATATATTATTATTATATCCATAAGCAGACATTGAAATCAATTACAGAGGCAAATGGTAACTTGCTATTTCCTGTGGGTATGGGAGAGGGAATAAAATGGACAACGGGTTTTTTGCCCATTGTGATGATATATCTGGCTCCATGTGGAGTGTGTATAAATATATACTGCCGTGTGTGCTGAACAACGAGATTTGTGTTGGACACATAAAGGGATATGTAAACACCGTGAAATAATGATACAGTGACTAATACCCCTGATATACCACTGAGAATAAGCAGCCTGGAGCCCCTCGGCAATGGGCACTGACCTCAGGGGCTAGCACCCCTCACTTCCCTCCCCCACACTTTTGGTGCCCTCCCTCCAGTTGGAGAATTGCATGCTGTTTCCCCTCCCCTTCCCCAGTGTCACAGGGGGGACGGAGCTAAGGGGATTCAAGGAGCGCAAGGGAAGGAAGGCAGCCTGCTCCCTGAAAAGAAGTTCCTGCCGTCCTTTGTTGTTGGTAATACCACGACAATCGTATAATATATTGTACATTATGTTGTATTTTTTTCCTTTTCAAGAATAAGTAAACAGGGGACGGATGTTGATCCAGTGTGTAATCCGATTGCCAATTCTTGGAGTCAGGAAGGAATTAATTTCCCCCTTATGAGATATAATGGAGGTTATATTCACTGGGGGTTTGTGTTGCCTTCCTCTGGATCAAAATAACTGTAGGTGAGGATACAGGATGGAGTATCTGTCTAGATTTGGCGTGTGTTGGACTTGATGGACGTATGTCTTTTAAACCTCATCTACTATGTAACTGTGTAACTGTGTCTGCCATGTTTGTGGTGGACATTCCATAATATGTGTTTGCCTATGTCAGGCGGCTGTTTGCGGGGGGGGGGGAGGGAGGTGTGGTCGTGTTAACCTTACCAGCAGGGGCCTCTATGGTGCAGATAACACCAAAGCCTTGTGGTGGCTTCGGGTCTAGAAGCGGTACGCGGCAGGGCTCATTTGTGCCTGATCACTGGGCCCAGTTCCACTAACTGCCGGGCCATCGCGGCGCCCGGCTTGGTGGGTGGCGGGCCGTGGTTGGTGTGCAATCGGCTCCGGGCTGGTGGTGTGCTTGCGGGGCCGTTGGTGGCTGTGCCACCGGGAGCCCGGCTTGGTGGGTGTGCGGGCCGTGGTTGGTGTGCCATCGGGCGCCCGGCTTGGTGGGTGTGCGGGCATTGGTTGGGTTGCCATCGGCCTTTACCCGGGGGGAGAGCACGCTGGCAGGGTTGACACTTACCAAGGTTTATTTGTGTAAGTAAAGCCGTGGCCTTTGTACCTCCAGACATTGAAACGCGTAGGTGTGGGCCTCCTGCCTTTGTATGTTTTATTTTTTTATGATCCAATAAATGTGTTTATTTTTTCCACTTTGGGAACGCTCTTGTTTTGATCTTGTTCTATCCTACTTGGAAGAGGTGCTGTGTCTTTTTGTGCCTGAGGAAAGACAGAAGCACACCTGTACCTGAGGACGTGGGGTCACCACCCAAGGATGCTGCACTATATGTGATTCCTTGAGAATTACTGAATCTCATTAATCATTCATTACACTATATCAATAGATATGTGTCTGGACACTTTATTGTGTAAACTCCTTACTGCCGTGCTATGTGATAGGTTACCAGCTGAATTGATTTTATGTGAGATTTGATTCATCATCTGATACTGAAAGGGTACTCCAGTCAAGGATTTCATTACCCTGGGCTTATTAAGCCACTTGCTTATGTGTTAGAGCAGCGGTGCGCAAACTGGGGGGAGCGACCCCCAGGGGGGGCGCGAGACTGCCGACGGGGGGGCGCGGGGTTTACAGAGGCCCCGCGCGCTTCCCGAAGGCACTAAAATTAAGTGCCGGGGGAGCTGCAGGGCCTCTGTAAACCTAACTTACCGTGGCTCCGGCGGCTTCCTCCCTGCGTCGCCATGGCAACGCGGCGTCAATAGGACGCTGCTAGGTCATGTGACGTCACGTTGCTATGGCAACGTGACGTCATTACGCCGGTGCACGGGTAAGTTGGGGTTGGGGGGGGGGGGCGCAGGAGTGAGGGGACAGCCGGCAGGGGGGCGCAGGGAAAAAAGTTTGCGCCCCCCTGTGTTAGAGCATTCAACAAAGTTTTTGTGATATCAGTGAGTAAAGACACTGACTGGCACGGAGTTTGAAGCAGGCACCAAAAAATAGATTGCAAGCTCCACAGGGCAGGGACCTGTGCCTGCAAAATATCTCTGTAAAGCGCTACGTAAAACTAAAAAAAAAGGTTAACCCCTTAACTACTTCAGCGGTTGTTAACCGCTATGGTGATTAAGAGGTTAGGGGCCATTAGATTATATTTTTTAATGTATTCTTGCTGGCATTGGAGGACATGGCCCTGCAGTAGGCTGACGAGGACGCCATTCATCATGGCAGGGGCAAGAAGAATGGTTTTTATTTACGATGCCTAGCTAATGCTTGATTACCTAATGGGCAAATGAGCTGCTATCCATATCTGGATAATAGTTATTTTGCCCATTACTTTATTTATTGTTGGGTCATATGACTGGCTGAAGGGAAGTGGCAGCAGGTGGTTGTGTTGGGGAAGCTGGTGCTTGTTGGGAAGGGAGGCGGGATAGAGGGGGACAGACAGGTGGAAGAGAGGCGGGATAGAGGGGGACAGACAGGTGGAAGGGAGGCGGGATAGAGGGGGACAGACAGGTGGAAGGGAGGCGGGATAGAGGGGGACAGACAGGTGGAATTGAGGCGGGATAGAGGGGGACAGACAGGTGGAAGGGAGGCGGGATAGAGGGGGACAGACAGGGGGAAGGGAGGCGGGATAGAGGGGGACAGACAGGTGGAAGGGAGGCGGGATAGAGGGGGTCAGCAGAAGGGAGGCAGGATAGAGGGGGACAGACAGCGGAAGAGAGGCGGAATAGGGGGGGACAGACAGCGGAAGGGAGGCAGGATAGGGGGGGACAGACAGCGGAAGGGAGTCGGGATAGAGGAGGACAGACAGCGGAAGGGAGATGGGTCCATTTCCATGGAAGACCAGCAGGTTGCGCCCGAGAGGAGGAGCGGCGGTTCCCCATTGTAAGTCAATGGAGCCATGCATTTCAATGGGGATTCCTCGACGCCGATCTCCATGAACGTGTTGGCAGCCATCCAAAACCGCAGACCGCAAAAGCGGACACAATCTCTGAAAAGGGGCTTTGATCACACTAGGTCAAGTTCAAACACAATTGGCATGTGAAACCTAGGTTCTAGGGCACCCAGGAATAAAATTATTTTTGCCCCTAGATCCTAGGAACCCCCACACTCGACCACCACCGGGTCCGAGAATCAAGGACCCCCGTAAAGTGTTGCGCTCCCCACGAGGGTCGCGCCATTGACTCCAATGGCGGAGGGAAGAGCAGCGCGTAAAAACGAGTGGGATAAAATGCGCTTGTTTAGAAAAGCGGTCGACCACTACTAGTATAGTGAATAGTGTAGTGTCCATACCCTTGGATTTTGGGAGGTCGACAATAAAGTCCATCGAGAGATGTTCCCATGGACGATCGGGAATAGGGAGGGTTTGCAGGAGTCCTGGAGGTTTATTCCGTGGAGTCTTGTTCTGTGCGCAGGTGGAACATGCTGAGATGAAATGTTGAATGTCCTTGCGCATGCCTGGCCACCAAAAGGTTCGTTGCAAGAGGTCAATAGTCCTTTTGATCCCTGGATGACCTGCCGTTTTAGCGGCGTGCCCCCATTGCATTACCTTCTGGCGGAAGGTAGGGAGTGTGAAAAGTCGTCCAACTGGCACCCTGAGACCCTGAGGGTTTTGATCTTGAACCTTGGTGATCTCCCACAGTGCGTCAAAGGTACTGGCAGACAGGACACATTTCGGAGGAAGGATAGTCTCTTGAGGATCTTCGGTTTTGTCCTCTACAGAGAATTGACGAAACAGTGCGTCAGCTTTAGTGTTTTTAGAACCCGGGAGGTATGAAATAAGGAAGTTGAATCGGGTGAAGAAGAGGGACCAACGTGCCTGCCGATCACTCAGACGGCGGGCAGTCTCAATATATAAGAGGTTTTATGGTCCGTAAGGATGGTGACGGGGTATTCAGCACCTTCCAATAGATGCCGCCACTCCTCCAAAGCCATCTTGATCGCGAGGAGCTCACGGTTACCCACATCATAATTCCATTCTGCTGCGGAGAATTTTTTAGAAAAGAATGCACAGGGATGCAGTCTGGCCTGTGGGTTCTTCCTTTGGGATAAGATCGCCCCTGCCCCTATGTCCGAAGCATCCACCTCGGGAGTGAAGGGTTGTGCTGGATCAGGATGCACCAAGATAGGTGCTGTGACAAAGGCTTCCTTGAGAACTTGAAAAGCCATGATGGCCTCGGGGGACCACAGTGCGGGATTGGCGTTCTTCTGAGTGAGGGCTGTGATGGGTGCGACCAGCGTGGAGAAATTCTTTATGAACCTGCGGTAATAGTTGGCAAAACCTAAGAACCTCTGTACCGCTTTCAGAGAGAGGGGGCGGGGCCAATTCCAGACAGCTTCCACCTTGGTAGTATCCATCGCGAGTCCTGTGTCAGTGATTATGTAACCCAAAAATGACGTGGATGACTGGTGGAACTGGCATTTTTCAAGTTTGGCGAACAATCGGTTCTCCCGTAACCTCTGAAGTACTTGTTTGACGTGCCGAGTATGTTCCAGGGGATTCTGCGAGAATATAAGAATGTTGTCTAGGTAGACCACCACGTGTTGATCCAGCAGATCTCTGAAGACGTCGTTAACGAAATCCTGGAAGACGGCTGGCGTGTTACAGAGACCAAAGGGCATCACAAGGTACTCATAGTGCCCATCACGCGTGTTGAAGGCCGTCTTCCACTCATCTCTCTTACGAATCCAAACCAGATTGTAGGTTCCACGGAGATCCAGCTTGGAGAAGATAGTGGCGCCTTGTAACCTGTCAAAGTTCGGCAATCAAGGGAAGAGGATACCGATTCTTGACAGTCACCTTGTTGAGACCACGATAATCAATGCAAGGACGAAGTGTGCCGTCCTTTTTCTTTACAAAAAATAAGCCTGCTCCTGCCGGAGAAGAAGACTTACGAATGAAGCTTCTCTGGAGGTTCTCCTGTATGTAAAGTTTCATCGCCTTGGTTTCGGGGTGGGAAAGCGGGTAGGTACAACCTCTGGGGGGAATCGCGCCTGGAAGAAGGTCAATCGGGCAATCGTAGACGTGATGGGGTGGTAATTCCTCCGCCTGAATTTTGTCGAAGACATCTCTGAACTCCCAGTAGGCGTCCGGAAGGAGGGGATTCTTGGATTCCGGATGTGTGGCACCTACTAGGGCTTTAGGCGAAACCAGACAAATGTCTTGACACCGATCTCTCCAGGTGAGGGGTTGTGACTGGAGCCAGTCAATCTGGGGATTATGGTGCTGGAGCCAAGGAAGACCTAATATCACGTCTACAGCCGGCGTGTGGATGGCATCCAACTGAATTTGTTCGGAATGGTGTCCTGTCATCTTAAGACGGAGGGGAATGGTCTGATGTGAAATAAATGCGGGTTGCAAAGGCCTACCGTCAATGGCTTCTAGGCCTACGGGCCAATCCTTGGCTACCAGAGGAATCTGGTTCTTCTCCGCAAAAGATTGATCGACAAAGTTCCCACCAGAACCGGAGTCTAGGAAGGCCCCCGTGGTGATGTCCCCAAAGTCCCCTGATAGGGTTATACTGTAGGAAGAAGTAACTTGGATGGTAGTTTGGGAGAGGAAGGAGAGGTTACCATGCCCAGTGTAGTTCTCCCAGTACTCACTGGGGGCTGGCGTTTCCCGACTTGGAAGGACAGGTACTCACCAGGTGTCCACTATTTCCACAGTAAAGGCAGAGTCCCGCCCGACGGCGACGTAGTCTTTCCGTTAACGAAAGGCGAGTTCCACCCAGCTGCATGGGTTCTTCGGAGGATACGGTGATGGGCTCCCCTGGAGCTGTATGTGAGGTGAAAGTGGGTTGAGTATCTTTTTGGTGCTTTCCCTTCTCTGCTCTTCGCTCCTGGAGCCACTGGTGCATACGGATACAGAGCGCGATGAGTTCCTCCAATGATGTAGGGCGCTGCAGAGCAGCCAGCTCGTCCTTGAGGGAGTCATTCAAACCCTGCCAAAACACTGCGGCGAGTGCTTCATCATTCCACCTTGTTTCTGCCGAAATAGTGCGAAACTCCAGTTCGTAGCGAGCCACCGAGCGATTTCCCTGCGAAACGTTGAGGAGAGAAGATGCGGCAGTTACCCTCCTTCCTGGTGTATCGAACACCTTCCGGAATTCAGCACAGAACCGGTCCACACTGAAAGTCAGATCCGGGCGATGCTCCCATATGGGTGTAGCCCAGGCCAGGGCGTCATCGGTCAGCAGCGAGTAAATGTACGCGACCTTGGAACGAGGAGTAGGGAAGTGAGAGGGTAGAAGTTCAAATTGGACGGAACACTGCCCCAGGAAGCCACGACATGCTGAAGGCTCTCCCGAATAGCGATTGGGAGAAGGTAGACGACGTTCAGGAGGATGAGTCAGAGGTACCGGCGGGGAGACGATAGGAGCAGGAGGAGCGGCAGCAGTCTCAGGAGAGGACAGAAGGGATTTGAGTTGCTCTGAAATGGTACCCAGGGAGTTTTGGAGCAGTTCCATACGCTGGTTATTTTGGGTAAGACAAGTCTCTACTTCCTTGAACAGGCCATCGTGTTCGCTTAAGCGTCGACCCACCTCGGCGGAGTCCAGGTCTGTTGGGCTGAGCATAATGTCACGGAAATATAGGAGTGCTCACCACAAACTGGACTGGACCGCGAGGCCGAGGTGGGGATACAGGAAAACCACCGCCCTACAGCCGCGTGAGCGGGTCCGGTTAGCAGAGTCGTGTAGATAGCCTGGTTCGGGACAGGAGAGTGTAGAGTGGTAGAGGTACTTGCCAGATCCGGGGTTGGAGAGATCAAGAGTAGTCGGTGTCCAAAGCCAAAGTCGAGGAGAAGGTAGAAGTCCGTAGGGCGAGCCGGGGTTCGAGGGTCCCAGAGATCGGGAGTCCAGGTTCAAGCTAGGGTCTATAACGGAAGACAAGAGCAGACTGCGAAGTAGCTTGTAGCAAGCACAACTAGAGACTGACTATGCTCAGCAATCAGCTCTGGGCTGGTAGCACTATATACTGACAGGAGCCAATGAGAACCTCCAGCGGTGATGTCAGATGAAGGTAGAGCGCTGATAGGCTGAGGCAGGATGCAGGACAGGTGGGAACGGAACAAGTACATTGGCAACAGTGGAGATGGACATGGTAGCGCGCGCGCGACGCGCGCGATGCGCGCGATGGAAGGGGCGGGTTTAGTTCGCCGGGAGGAAAAGCAGGAACTGTAGATGCGCGCGCGGGTCTACCACGGCGGCGCGTATGGGCAGCAGGAGCTGCAGGAAGAGAAGGGAGAGAAGGGGAACCACGTGACTGGGTGCCGCGCGCCCCGACAGCGGAGGTAAGAGCCGCAGCGGGCGCCGTGGGTAGCGGCATTACATAGGGTAGGTTTCCCTACTGAGATCCTAACCGATCAAGGGTCGCAGTTCATGAGTGAACGGTTACAGTGTCTCTGGGATGCATGAGGTGTACAGCACCGGCGCACTACCCCTTACCATCCCCAGACAAACGGATTATGTGAGAGGTTTAACGGGACCCTGAAGCAGATGCTTCGGACCTTTATAGAGGTGGGGGGGAAAGACTGGGAGATTCATTTACAGCACTTGCTGTTTGCCTACCGAGAGGTACCGCAGGAATCTACAGGCTTCTCCCCCTTCGAGTTACTATATGGCTGCAGTGTACGTGGACCTCTGGACCTATTCCGGGAGGGATGGAAGGGGAGGCTACTGCTACTGATGCTTCAGTGATCCAGTATGTAGTTGATCTCCGAGACCGGTTAGAGATGCTTATGGGGGTGGAACAGGACCACCTCAGGGCCGCTTTGACCAAGCAGAAGCAATGGTATGACCGGAATGCCCATAGCAGGGAATTCATCCCAGGCAGCAGGTGCTTGTTCTCAAACCCACTCGGGAGAACAAACTGATGGCTGCCTGGTCGGGACCGTACTCGGTTATCCGAAAGATGAATGAGTACAACTATATTGCACAGGTAGAGCCAGATAGGCATAAGACATACCACATTAACATGTTGAAGGAATACAGAGCACCGAGTATGGGAGCAGTGATGGCGATTTGTAGCCCACTGCTGGAGGATCCGGCGAGCAATGCTCTGCCTGATCTTCTGGGGGAGGCTAGGCAGGGAAATACTGTGGAACAGGTGGAGATAGGGGGGCAGTTAAGTGCTAGGCAGAAGAGGGAAGCCAGGGACATGCTAGCAAAGTATAGGGCTCTCTTCACTGAGATGCCAGGGAAAACACACCTCACAGAACACCAGGTGGACACAGGGGACCTGCGGCCTCTGCATAAGCATGCTTATAGAGTGTCAGCAGAGGTCAAGACCAGTATAGAGAGGGAGATAGAGGAGATGTTGACCCTATGGGGTAATTACCTCGTCCCAGAGCCCTTGGGCAAGTCCGTTAGTTCTAGTTTCTAAGAAGGACAAGACCAGCCGGTTTTGTGTGGACTACCGCTTGCTCAACGCTGGGACAGTCTCAGATGCCTATCCCATGCCCCGCATGGATGAGTTATTAGATGAACTTGCGGGCGCAAGGTATCTGACCACCATGGATTTGAGCAAAGGCTATTGGCAAATCCCACTGACCCTGGAGGCTAGGGAGAAGTCAGCATTTATCACCCCAAGTGGCCTCTATGAATTCTTGGTGATGCCATTTGGAATGAAAAATGCCCCGGCTACCTTCCAACGCCTGGTCAACCGCTTACTGGAAGGGATGCAAAGTTATGCAAGGGCTTATCTAGATGACATTGCTGTCTTTAGTAACTCCTGGGAATCCCATTTAGGACATGTAGCTGCGGTGTTGGCTAGGATTAGGGAGGCTGGGCTTACCTTGAACCAACAAAGTATATGGTAGGGATGGCAGAGGTCCTGTACCTAGGGCACAGGGTGGGTGGAGGGCACCTCAAACCAGAGCCACACAAATTAGAAGCCATAGTCCAGTGGTCTGTCCCAAAAACCAAGAAACAGGTCATGGCACTTTTGGGCACCGCAGGGTACTATAGAAAGTTTGTCCCACAGTACAGCACCGTGGCCAAACCCCTGACTGATCTGACCAGAAAGCAACGGCCTGTGCTTATTACCTGGACTCCTGCCTGTGAAACTGCATTTCAGGCACTGAAAACTGACCTTGCTGGGGCCCCCATACTGGCTGCCCCGGACTACACCAAACACTTTCTCATACAAACTGATGCCTCAGACTTTGGCATTGGGGCTTTGTTGAGCCAGGTGGGGGAAGACGGCAGAGAGCACCCCGTGGTGTACCTCAGCCGTAAACTGCTCCCCAGGGAGGTGGCATATGCCACCATTGAGAAAGAGTGCTTGGCCATTGTGTGGGCACTCAGAAAGCTTCAACCTTACGTGTATGGGAGGGCTTTCACAGTCATTACGGACCACAACCCCCTGAGTTGGCTGCAGAGAGCATCAGGGGAGAATGCCAAGCTATTAAGGTGGAGCTTGGCTCTTCAGGAATTCGAGTTCACTATCAAACACAAGAAGGGTAGTGAAAACAGCAACGCTGATGGATTTTCTCGTCAAGACTATCCATCTGAGTCTGAGTTCATTAATGGTGCCAACGGTGACCCACTCCCCGTGAGGGGCAGTGGGCCACAGAGCACCCATTAAGAAGGGGGGGTGTAGAGGGAGAGGGGGATTGGCCCGGTATTAAAGGGGTTGCACCCCATATGGCCACCCCCTGACCTCACTGGGTTGGCAAGGGGTTAACTGGACTGCGGTACAGTAATGTGTTTTTTCCTTGCTCCAGTACCCAAATGTGCATTCCCCTGTAATGTGTTTCCCCCATTCCAGTGTCTACACCAACACTCACACTGGGATCCGTTTGGGAGGAGAAGGGTTAATAGTTAGGAAATTATTATAGCCCTTTGTTCCATGTTCCCGCCTTTACAGGCTCCATTTTGCAGCTTCCCATAGGTCGCCATTGCAGCTCCATGCATTCCAATGGCGAATCCGGCGGTTTGGGCCCGTTTCCATAGAAGACCAGCAGGTGGCTTCCGAGAGGAGGAGCGGCGGTTCCCCATTGTAAGTCAATGGAGCCATTCATTTCAATGGGGATTCCTCGACGCCGACCTCCAGGAACGGGTTGGCAGCCATCCAAAACCGCAGACCGCAAAAGCGGACACAATCTCTGAAAAGGGGCTTTGATCACACTAGGTCAAGTTCAAACACAATTGGCATGGGAAACTTAGGTTTTAGGGCACCCAGGAATAAAATTCTTTTTGCCCCTAGATCCTAGGAACCCCCACACTCGACCACCACCGGGTCCGAGAATCAAGGACCCCCGTAAAGGGTCGCGCTCGCCATGAGGGTCGCGCCATTGACTCCAATGACAGAGGGAAGAGCAGCACGTAAAAACGACTAAGTCCGAATGAGCAGAAACCCAGAGCCCATAACTCCGGTTCTGTCCATTCTATAGGGCTGAGATTCGGCCACCATATAGTCCTAGCTCCGGCAGGATTGCATGGCAAATACTGACCCTTTCGGGGCAACAGAACGGAGTCAGGGTAATTGCAAAGTTTGGGTTTCTGCCATTGACTTGCATGGCGGAAAAAAGCCTCATGTTCAAAAAGGGTTTTTAAACTGTATTTGTGTATCTCTGGCCCGGTGGGTCGCAGCGAGCTGAAACTTGGCCACCACGGAGAGTCACCTCTGGCATGAGGGTCTGGCAAGTTTCAGCTCGCTCGGTCAAACCGAACGGATTATTTTAATATATCTTGATATTAAAAACTGTATTGTATTTCGAAGCGGGATAAAAGCCCGCGAAGGTTTCTGACGCTGTTTAATGTAAATGCTCAGGGGGGCGACCCATTGTCTAAAACAGACCCTTGATCAAAGGCTCAGCCACTCTGGCTGTATACATTAGGGCGGAGAAACGCAGGGCTTGAGTGGTCTGTAAGTGTTGTAATTCACACTTACAGACAAAGGGTTTCCTGACCAGATCCAGGTCTGGTAGACATGTTGGCGCCCTGACTTTTGTGTGGGGCTAAAGAAATGAGACCCTCAGGGCCCGAAGTACGCATGTGCCAACTAGCTGAGGGGCATGATATATCAATGTTCCCACGGCAGAGATTGGGTGCAGGTAATTATTCTCCAATGACTTGCACTCAATGACAAAGTATAGGACTGGAATTACATATAAACCAGTGTCAGTCCTATGCTCAGAGTCTTCGATTTTACCAACTACTTGATGCCCGATTGCTGTGTGAATTGCTAATCCTGTACCTGATTACTTCATCACCCCAACCCCTAAGTAAGTGTTATTTCTTGTCGGTTATTTGTACTATCTTGTGTGTTCACCTATCTAAGGAATAAATTCTCTTTATTATATCTAAGTCGTGTTCAGTTCAACCCAGTTATTTGTGTATATAATATCCTATCACAAGTTACCGTGACAGGCGGGATGGAGGGGGACAGACAGCGGAAGGGAGGTGGGATGGAGGGGGACAGACAGTGGAAGGGAGATGGGTGTGTTGTTTATTGCAATGTTTATTGGTGGCAATTGTCCCCAATACACATGCTACTGTGACTTAACCCCTTCATTGCCGTTGCGGATAGCCGCTAAGGTAATGAAGCAGCATTAATGTGTTTATATTAATAGTGTACATGTGCATGTGCATGGGGTCTCCGGAGATTAACTGTGTTGGTTTTATGTCCGGGGACCTCCTGCTTCCTGAAATACAGACCCGTTTATGGGGTGCCGGTATCTCCTATGAATGGAAAAGTCCCGCGTCACGTGATCGGGCTATCTCCATGCACATGGATTGATGTCACAATTGGGTCCGGACCCAGTCTACTTGCACAGCAAACGGCATACAGCAGGGAAATCCAGGGTCTTCAACACAAACTCCACCAGCACAGAATCCACAGGAGCAGCTTCACGTGACACTCTACATGTTTCGCACGTACTCGTCAGGAGTATTTCGTAATTATAGTACTGTTTCAAAATAACAAGACCGGCACATATATACATTTTATTTCTTCTTTATAAATGCGATAAATGTTTACGGTCGGACTACAGTATCAGGTCAAAATATATTTTTATCTGACTAATCCCTTATTTTTCTTTTATCATCGCATTTTATTGATGTAACCCCTCTTTACTTTACCTCCGACAATAGAGCCTGAGGTGGGGGCCTGAGTCCTATATCTTGGGGTTCAACTCTTATAGTGGGTGGTACACAGAGTGGGATGTAGGAGCAATTAGACAAAACAAACTGGTAATGAATTATGACAAACTTTATAACTCTATATCTATAACTCTAAACAGGGATACATACACAGGGCTACACAACTCATGTGACCCTAATAATCAGGGCCACACATAGTGGTTTCTACAATCCTACTAAAAATGACTAACACTGCGCCTCTGCTTTTATACAAAAAATATATATATATATAAACAGAAAAAGAGAGAGATCGCACGCCCCATAGCATAACACTGTGTATTTATTATAAAAAGGAGGGGAAGGAATCACACTCACAAGATAAAAATGATAAAAAGGCAGTTTGTGAATATATCACCACCATCCGGTTCTTTACTGCGGAATTGCGTCTCTGTGGACTCCTTCAGGACTGCCAGTAGAAGTCACCGCTCATCGGATTCCTGGGGTGCCGTTTGCCGTCTGTTTGCCGTCCAGAAAACCCAGCTCTCTCCTCCGAATGGCTGCCGTATAGATCCCACGCTGGTGCGCGTGCGTAGCGTCGTAGTGACGTAATTTTGCTCTCAGAATCCCTGACGCGTTTCGTCAAGACTGGGTGACTTTCTCAAAGGGCTGATAGTGTATGGGATGAAGTCCTGCCCATTTATAGCCAGTCCATCGCTTAGCAACCCATAATAGGGTGATTGTTTAACCCGTAATATGCTGGTGAGGTGGGGCGTAACTGGATAGACTGCACCCATTCAAAGCACATGATATAAATGACTGACTAGATAAATGGCAGATATGGACAAATTATATACAAAAGGATAAACACATATTGTGGGAAGGATCTAAGAAACATTATGCACATATATATAAGATACACTCAATGCTCAAATTCATTACTAATATATAAAATACTTAAAAGTAATTCAATTAGATGATCTGAACCAAATGAATAAAATGAAAAAACTAAGTAAAAATGTACTAAAGTCAATTTACCCCTATTATCTATTAAACAATATCAATTATATATATATATTTCATACAAAAATATATTATTAAAATAAGATTACATACATGAAAAAGACACACATAAGGGGGTGACAATGTACTATAACCTAATAATATATATTCTCTTATTAAAATAACATAAAAAATATATATATAGTAAGAACCACTAAATCCTCATCAGAACATCATGCATATATAAATGAATAGATAAAATTATGTACACATACATAATGAGCAACCGTTGATTCAAAAGTGACAAACTACTAAACAAGTGAATGTTGCACATACTTTAAATGGATAAAGTGATAAATGTGTACTGTACTGTATGTGCAAACATGAGCTAAGAGCTATCTAATGACTCCAATGGGCTGTTTATACTCCCCAGATGATTATACTTAAGTGAATATACTAATGCACATTGACCAATGGGCATCAGGGGTTACTGTATGTATATATGAATTAACAGAGACAAAAATAAATATAAATATAAATATAAATATAAAAAAGAAATCTGATGAATAGGGAGAGGAGAGAGAGAGTATCAAGGGCTGTAGGATTGAAAAAATGAAAAATAAAAATAAAAATGCGAATGAAAAAATGAATGAAAATGATGAAAAAAATATATATATAAAAATCAAAATAAAAATAAAAATAAACAATAAAAAACATAAGAATATAAAAATTTGAAAATATAAATCAAAAATATTTTTAATGAAAACAATAAAAAGCTGAATGGATGAAAAAATGATTGGTCCATTGAACCTACAGTTCAATCATGAAATTAATAACAAAAAATATATAACAAAACATACATATTCTTTGTGTGTCTTCAAGTAGTTATACTCAATTTAATTGAGGTTATATTGAATGAATGTGGACACTAAAGTCAATCATTTATGTAGATATGGTCCAAGGATGGGGGCGGCCTGGTAAGGGCTGGGAGGGGAGGGAAAAGGGGAATGGGAATGGCGGGAAATGGGATGGGTAAAAAAGAGGGAAAGGGAGGGTAGGATGGGGATACACTGCTTGTGGATGTGGGAGTGGAGGAAAAAGAGGATTGAGGGGAGAGGGCAGGACTACTGCTCTCCCTCAATTTAGAGCGATGAGAGTCCAAAAGAGCAGGAGATCAGACTAGTGTACTAGCATCCAGACACTCATTGAGTCCTCCAGGGGTGAGAGTCCCCAACTGGTGGATCCAATAAGTCTCCTGTCTGCACAGGATCTTGAAGCGATCGCCCCCCAGAGCACAGGGTGAAATATATTCCAGGCCCATTACTGTCATACAGTACATTTAGGGTCCTGATTATGTATGGCTTTATAGTGTCGGGAGATACTATTCACAATCACTCCCTTTATGACACTCCTTCTGTGCTCCAGGAAACGGGTGCAGAGAGGTCTTGTGGTGCGTCCAATATAGCGTAGCCCGCAACCACACTGGATGCAGTACACCACAAATTAACTTTGACAATTTATAAAATTCCTAACCTGATAGATATTATCTCTATTGGGAGAGCTAAATTCGGACTGGGTCCTCAAATGTCTACAGGTAATGCATCTACCTCGTCCACATCTGTGGTTCCCTTTGAGACCATTTGAAGCTAATTTTTTGGAGACATTCCCTGATCTTAATTTAGTTGGAGCTATAATGCTCTTCATACTTCTGGCCTTTCTGTAGACAATCGATGCCCGGTCCGAAAGAATGCCCCTCAAATGAGGATCACATCTGAGGACTCCCCAGTGATTGCTTACAATCTTCTGAATAGCTTTATAGGACTGATTAAAAGTGGTGATGAATCTTAAACTGGAACTACCAGTATTTTCAGCAATCACTGGTGAGTTGTATCCCAGACGAGATACTACCTGCCTGTTCTTAGATGTCTGTATCATTTTTGACCTATCTAAGGAACTCACTTTCTTGAAAGATTCAGAGACTAGTTTATTGTCATAGCCCTTATGTTTAAATTTGAGGCTGAGTTGTTCCGACTGCTGGACAAAGTCAATGTCTCTGGAGCAGTTTCTCCTGATCCGGTGAAACTGCCCCAGAGGAATATTGTGTAACCACTGCTTATGGTGGTTGCTGGACGCATGTACATAATTATTTACAGAGACTTCTTTAAAATGAGTGGATGTAATAATGTTAAGATCCTCATCAAACGTGAGTACTAGATCTAAAAAGACTATGGAGGTGGCATCTATATTGAATGTGAATTTCAGTCCTAAAGGATTATCATCCAGTGATTTGAGAATCTCAAATAATTTAGCCTCCTCCCCGTCCCAGATGAAAATCATATCATCTATGAAACGGCCATAATACACGAGGCCCGCTCCAAGGCTGGGTCACCCAGGAGTCTGCGTGCCTCCTGAAGATTACATGCTTAGAATAGGCAGTAATGTCGTGTTTGTAGGAGTAAAATAAATAATATACACATTAATATTATATATATTTATGTTCTGTACCAGTAGCTAGTAATAATTTCTCATTAGCATCTGTTACACATGTGTGCTACCCTGTTGTTCCCCATCTTCGCCCACCATCAATTGCTTCCACTGCAGCAATGCATTTTGGGAATTCACATGTAAATGACCACGCAATGGCACGTGGTATATTAGTTACTGCTTTTAGTAGGACTACAACATATATGTCTATTTTGAGATAAATATATATATATATATAGAGAGAGAGAAACAGACATATACATATATAGATGTAGGTATGCTTATATTGTGAAGACAGTATAAAATGCAGCGGAAATATGTTAAATAACTGTAAGCAAGGACACGCCTAGTACAGTAAGATTTCTCACCTGGTGGAAATTGTGAGGGATAAATTCCGATGTCCCTGTCACCGGCCAAACCCTCCACGACGATGGGAAGTAATTTTCCCCGAAGCAGCTCCTCCAATGGAGTTAAGATCAGACGTTGTGGTGGCGGGCCACCTCCAGTGCCAGAAGCATGCACGCGTTGGTCTTGTATTTTCTTTTTTAATTTTGCCCTAATATCGTCAAATCTTTTGCGACAATTCCCCTTGTCCCTGACACGATTCCCACACGCATTGACACCAATTATTATTGTGTCCCACATTTCTTTTTTGCTTGATGAACTTGTCCGCGCTTGAAATACAAACAAAATATATGACGTTAATTCATAATAATAGAAGCACCAGTTTCCTACACTGCTAGCTGTTCCAAGAGATAGCAAACATGCTGTTTTAGGTGTAATATGTGAAGCACATGAGCATTCACTACTAAATCTAGACATGTAAGGAAGCTTGCATTAATATTGTATGCAGTTATCGCAAATTGAACGCCTGAGTTTTGTTGTCCTTGTAACGCATGATAAAAAGCAGTGTTTCCACAATAATTAACATAGAAAGATATTCTGGACCCATATTTGCATATTAACAAAACTCACATGACCTAGGATCACATGTATTTGAAGAATAAATGGAAAGGTACACTTACCTACTAAATGTCCATAGAGACTGTCATATTGCTCCAGAATCCCAGTGACAAGAGCTCTATTTTCCTGGTCATTGAAGCGAGGATTACGTGGAGGCTCCACACGTTTCTTCCTAGCACGTTTAGGCTCAGAGTTTGCCTGCTGCTGACTGGACTCTCCTTGTTCCAATGGAAGAGACTCCAAAAGCTGGCCACCAGCAAGCACGCCACCACCAGACACCCCATCAGCAACTGAGCCACCAGCAGCACTCCCACTCCCAGCAACAGCACTCCCACTCCCAGCAACAGCACTCCCACTCCCACCAACAGCACTCCCACTCCCAGCAACAGCACTCCCACTCCCAGCAACAGCACTCCCACTCCCAGCACCAGCACTTCCACTCCCACCAACAGTACTCCCACTCCCAGAAACAGCACTCCCAGCAACAGCACTCCCACTCCCACCAACAGCACTCGCACTCCCGGCAACAGCACTCGCACTCCTAGCAACATCACTCCCCTGAACAGTACATTCACTCTGACGCATACTCGCACAAGTAGCACTACCACTCACACCAGCATCACTCTTCCCACGCTTTGCGGGCATACTTACAGCACTCACAAAAAACAGAAAACAAATGTACAGCTAATCACACGAAACACTTCCACATAGAAAACAAGACAAATATGTAAACAAAACAACAAAGGACAAAGCTTTCACAATACACAACAAGTCTCTCAGTCAATATGCAAATATTAAATCGCCCAGCTCTGTGCGTCTCTCTCTCTCTCACTCCCAACAACACAGAGAATGATTAACAGTACACGTTGCCTTTAAATATGGTGCGCTATCCAATACATGCTGGCTTCGCCTGATTCAGCAAGATTTTTGATTGGCGAACGTAACAGCACCCCGCCACGCACGCCGATACACCTGTGTGTGATCGGCAAATCATCGTGAGAGTGGGCGGATTTGTTTTCGTCTTGATTTTGAAGGGATTCGGCACTTACTGCATACGGAGAGGGAAAATCGCCAATAACATGGCTAATCGGTAAGCTTGCCGATTTCACATATTCGTCGCTTACTGCATGAGGCCCATATTTGTCCCCTAGCCTTTTTCTTCAAAAGATACTATGGGTATAAGGAATATACATAAAGGCTTCTTTCAGTGTGGCCATTGCAACATTTGTCAGTATGCAAAAACTCTTAAAAGGATAGAGTGTTCTAAACCCAAGGCACATAAGACTATACAAACATTCATTAACTGCAACAGCAGTCATGTAGTCTATATACTTAGATGTGGATGTAATAAGGTCTATATTAGGCGTACCATCAGGCCCCTAAAACATAGAATCCAAGAGCATGTTCGTTTAATTAAGAAAAAAGATACATTACATCCAGTCCCGAGACATAACTCAACTTGTCCCATGGGAGGGATCCAGGGTTTTTCTTTCTCAGGTCTTGAGCATATACCAGCAGCAACAAGGGAAGGAGATAGATTGAACCTCCTAAATAAGCGGGAAATGTCCTGGATTTTTTGCATGGACAGTCTCCATCCAACCGGTATTAATGTGGATTGGGAATTGGCCCATTTCCTATAGGTTCATGAGTGGCACATATTTATATTATGTAGGAAAATGAATTTCTGTTTTTAGTATATCTCATAGACTTGTTATCTCATTTTTTGACCTGCTTTGTACATGATTGTGAATATGGGTATTTGATATGAGTGCTCCATTTTCAGAATATATACTGCACTGTCTTTTTGTGTTCACCAATTTTTATGTGATATGGATTATGTCTGTTATACTATATATATTGGTCAAATTAAAAAGATTATGGTGGAATAGTGTGGACCATTTCACATTAAGTGATTGAACATATACATTCTGATCCTTCTTTTTCTTTCTTTTTTTTATCATTATGGCTTATGTTAAATATTTCTTTTTTCATTTTATTTTATTTTTTTGACATAGGAGTTTATTGGATTTTATGATTAGTATTTTTCTTTACTTTAAGGTCAATTTTGTTTATTTCCTTATTTTACTATTATTATTTCTTTCTTCATATGATTATTTTTCTTTTCTTCCTTTTTTCTTTCAGTTTTAGTTTTTTAAGTTAGGATATAGTTAGGTGTGTGTGTGTATATCTTTGGGATTGCATATCACTTGCATAAGATATATCCCCCTTCTATTTGATAGGATATTTATATTCTTATTAGTTTATAGTTTTGCATACTGGTATGTGTGCAGGCTTATCTTATCTGTAAATGACTTGATCTTATTTGAGATGCGCATGTACACATCTGATTATGGATGGATTTATAATGTATGTATTTTTTCTTGGTTATTTGTTTATCATTATTGTTTTTAAGTCTGTAGCATTGTTTTGTATCAGTTTGATGGGTAAACCGGACACGCTGGTTGTGTCTTTTTTTCTATACTCTGTAACATTGTGCCGTCATTATGTGTCCAATTAGAGAAGTAAATGCATTTTATTTAAATTGATATATATCAGCACTGGGGCTCGTAGTTGGGGTTATAAATTATGACTTGTCTTTAGTTTAGTACCTGCTGTCCACCCATAGCGTGCGGGTGCGGGTGCGTGACACTCCACCTCTTATAGATATTAGGTATTCACCAGCTGTTGTAATAGCGGAGTTTGGAGGGAGGTGCTACGTACCTGCACGTGGGGAGGAAGGGCTATAAATAGCGACGTCCGGTTACCACAGATCACTCTTTGATAAAGTCCCCAAGCGGATGAAACGCGTCAGAGGATCCTCCTCATGTTATTTTAACTTGGCTTGTATGCCGCAATAAAGTCTTTTGAATAGCACATTGCCTCCAGCCTGATCCTGCCTGCAGTGCTCGTTTTCCCACTACTCTACTTTGGACTTTTCAATTGGGACAGATGCACGCTACAGAGCATGTTCCACCCTTCATCCCCATAAAGAAACATATCGGAGATTGAGCTGAAAGTGTGAGTATACACTCTAATGACATGTGCAGCCATGGGAGATTTGGAAAACCGCCCAGAGAGGGACCGCCGGGTGGAGTAGCAACTCACCGGACATTTTAGAAGGCTTTTTTCCCTGCAAGTTGGAACACGTTATTCATATCATTTTCGCTATGTTGGGAACCTGAGAGTGAAGATTGCCTAATTAGTGCTTATGGGGATGGGAACCCTGCTCATATTATGCTATTAACTGAGAAATTCACAGCAAACCAGGATGTATTAGGAGCACCCAATTAGGGAATTTCCCTTATCTACCTGTAGCTATCAAACATGTTGTTTTCTAATATCTTTCTTATAGTTCTCTAGGCTCTTACAGTAATGTATCATTTGCATGCACTGAAGTACTGTAGTGAGATTGTGGGAATTCCTTCTTAACTCTCAGCTCTTCAAATGACATAAAGTGTTCCCGTTCTGTATCTACCAGCTGCACTATATTTTTTATTCCCTTGGTTTCCCACGTCTTAAACATATTTTGAGATCGACCTGGTTCAAATTTCATGTTACCTTGTATAGGCAGAAATTTGGATATTTTGTAGGACATACCACACTTTTTTCTCAGTGTCTTCCACATGGCCCATGTAACTTTTATCAGTGAATTCAATCTAATTACTAAAGGTATATTTCCCCAAGACCCATTTGAGTGCTTCATTTGAGTACTTTAATTCCTTCAATTGCTTTAGAGTACCCTATATGATCATTGTGTTGTTTTTCTCTGATTTGGCTTGACCTCATCCTGGGCTTTCATTTTTTTGCCCTTCATTCATGTTTGACCTATGTTATGTATTCCCCCCCCCCCCCTAGTCTATGTCTTTCCATCCCTTCTTCCCACCTTTCCCTTTCCCTGTCCCCCTCCCCCTCCTTTTTCCACCTTTCCATTCCCTACCCCCCCTTTTTCTCCTTTTCTTCCTTCCCTGTTCTCTTCCTCTGCCCAGCCCTGGTGTTTTTCTTATATTTCACTTTGAATCACATTGGGTGTTTAAATTTAGATCATGTGTAATTCAGGCTGCTGCCACTATATCCATGCGCTTTTTAGCAGCCCTGACGGAGCGCTTTGGGAATCCCCCCCCCTCTCCCTCATTCTGTCCCTCACTGCTATGCAGCCGGGTCTTGAGCGCCACGCGTGCGCGGGAGAGGGTTTTTCTGACAGTGGGGTATTCCCTTAGCTACCAGTGATTCTCCTCACGGTTGTCAGCACATGTGATAGACGCGTGGTGGTGACGTCATCGCCAACTCGACGGAGATGGCTGCAGTTACACAGGTGTGTGTATTTTTGGTTTTAGCTAATTGTCCATTGTTCTTAGATGGTGATGGGTATATATAGGTGGTGTAGGTCATTGCGTGGTGAGCACTCCCTTGATAAAGTTCCTGTCCCTAGGACCGAAACGTTGGTGATTGTGCCTGCTGTTTTAATATATTTTTTCATTACTACCAAGTGTGCTGTCTCTTCTTTGCTGTGTGTCCCTCAGATTCCCTGGTCTGCCTGGTAAGGAGCCTTTCATTATATATACTGTATATATATATATATATATATATTTTTTTTTTTCTCACAATCTGATTGATTGAAGTACCATGTGACGGCAGCCATGTTTGATTTGGTGACGTCATGTTAAAGGGAAATCAAGCACAACAATTCTGATTGGCTAGCTTCAGTCCCTTTCATGACGTCACATTAAAAAAAAAAGGGGGCACATGGTTTTCACAGCCAATCAGATGGTGTGTATGTGAACCATTTGCCACCCAAATCTAATATCACAGGCCATATTAAAAGCCGTGACGTCTCATTTGTGCTCAAGAAGTCGACAGGTCAACATCGTGGATTTAACATGGGGTTATTGGATTAACAGATGAAGACAGAAGATAAAGACAGAAGCTAAAGAAAATAAAGAAATAATCACAGATGAAAGAAGATAAGAGAAGATTAATGATTAAAGAATTTGGTTACCTGTTCCCGATCTTCACGGTGGATGGCGTTGGATTGAGTTTCATGACGTCATGGTGAAGAGCTTGCTGATTCCCCAGGATTCGAAGGGCCAACACTTCTAAAGGTAAGATAAATATTGAGTGTATTTACTTTTATTTTTAAAGGTTTTTTTATTGCATTTTTTTATTTTTATTTTTTTCTTTGCCCATTGTATATGTATTAATCTGTGCCTCTTTAGGGTACAGATGAATACAGTAATAGCCAATGCTTTTTTTGGGCCAAATGCATTTCTTCTATTGACTGTTATATTCTCTACTTCTGTTTATTGTTTAGATTAAATTGTTTTGAATTGTGATGACTTGTTTTTTTTAGATTTGTTTGTACTTTTATTTAATGATGTATGTTGATGGCTACGGGTTTTAATTTATGTGTTGCCTAGTGGTTGTATTAATTATTTGTTGTGTTGGATACTGTTTTTACAGTATGTATTAAATTTATTCTTTGGCTTGTCACTAGTGGTATGATTTCTATAATTGATTGGCTAGTGGTTTTATTTTTGGAATTGATTGACTAGTAGTTTTATTTAGGTAATTGATTAGTTAGCTAGTGCTTTTTATTTTTGATTTTTGGGGTTTAGGTTCTTTTTGTATATGTTTTATTATTGTGTATTTTGGACATTCATGCTTTTGTATTAGGGTGACCATTGACTGATATAGTACAGATGCAGCCACCAGAACACTTACCTAGGAAATTCTGGGAGATTCTGGGGCAGTCTCACAGTAAATGCCTCAACATTGCCTCAAAATTTCTGTGAGATTCTTAATGGCCCATAGGATTAACATAGCGAGGGGTCCCTGCAGTCCCATTCAAACTGAGTGTTAATCCGTTGGGCCATTAAGAATCTCACAGAAATGTTGAGGCATTTACTTTAAGGAATTTCCCAGGCAAGAGTCCTAATACTGGTGGCTTCATCTGTAGCTTATCATGCCCATATTATATGGGTTGATGTACTACTATCTCATTCAATGGGTACAGGGTGGGTATAGTGGGTCTGGGGTGGGTGGTTAGGGCTCCCTGGTGGGTAGTGGGGGACAGGGGTTAACCCCTTAATTACTATAGTGGTTATTAACCGCTACGGTGATTAAGTGGTTATGGGCCATTAGATGGTATTTTTTATGTATTCTTTCTGGAAATGGAGGACATGGCCCTGCTGTATGCTGACAAGGACACCAGGGGTATGTAGAATGGTTTTATTTACTTTACTTATGCTGCCTGGCTAATGTTTGATTTAATAATGGGCAAATTAGCTATTATCCATATCTGGATAATAGTTATTTTGCCCATTACAGTACTGTATGTGTTTGGGGGTGATGGGGAGGGGGCAGGTGTATTTATTGAAATGTAGGCCATCTTTATTTATTTTACAAGAGGGTTGGTACTGAATGCCAGCGGGGACCCCCAGACACCACCAGATGACCCCTGGACACCCACAGGGACCACTTGTGGACCCCTGGACACCCGCGAGGACCAACTGGGGACCACTTGTTTGGCCCCCGGACTCCCATGGGGACCACCCGATGGTCCCCAGACCCCCGTGGGAACCACCCGGGGACCCCTTGGAGGCCCACAGACACACGTGGGAACCACCCGAGGATCCCCAGACACCAGCGGGTCCACCCGCGGGGGATCACCTGGGACCCCATACACCCACGAGTACCAACCGGGGATAACCACCGGCCCCTAGTATCAATCATGTGTATAAAAAATTAAATATGGTTTTATGTTGGGGTACCGGGGTTGGGTTGTGTATTGTTGCTTATTACATATTGTTATGTTTATTGGGGAAGACGGAGTGAGTGAAAGGCCAAGTACCCCCTTCACTCACCCCCTCTGCCCCCAATAAAGCTCCTGTTCTCCCTTAAACCCTTCTTTGCCTTAGCGGTTATCCGCTAAGGTAATGAAGTGGCCTATAAATGCATTTTTATTGCGTGTGATTCATGCCAGGGGTCTCCGGTGCTGATATTAATGGATATCATCGCCGGAGTTTCCCTCCCGGCAGCAATTCGATGCAGGAAAAATGTATTATTTTTTCAAAGGCCGACTCGCTGCTTCTCGGCAACTTCTCACCACCTTCTTGCCAACTTTTCCTGGCAAGGCGATTTGGAGAGAATCTCAATTCTAGAGTGGTGATCAGCCTCGATAAGCTGATCGGAGCTACTAGAATACCGCGAGTTTGAGAAACTGGTGATAAGCGGCTTGTCGCCGCGCGTTTTGCATTATTTTTTTGCCAAAAAAACCCGCCGATTTTTGCTCTTATTACCGGCTTATCGGGGTTTACTGAATCGCTGTAGGCTTTTTTGGCGATAAGTGGCATATCGGTGCATAGGCCCCTCAATCTTTTTACAGCTGCCCCACTCTATTAAGTAAAGATGTGTATCTTACTGATCCCATTAAGGGAAATTGGTATGAGTGTAATTAAAGTGCCCATGTCCATTATACTCTCTCCTTCTCCTTCCTGAGCTCAGAGTTGGCCACCTGTCCATTGCTGCCGCTCCTGTCATTCCTACAGAGTCTGGGGGGAGGGTGAATGATAGATCAATATGGGTCTCATGGAGTATTTAATCAACTTTAGGGCAGCAGTGCTTAAACGCCTTTTATTAGAACGATTCAGCAGGAACAAGTCAGATCTCTTGTTCCTCACAGCAGAAGTTTGGTACAGGACGGTGAGGGTCCCTGGAACATACAGCAGACCTGAGAGAGATGTCTGAGTTTGGGCAACACTCTCTCCAATCTCTTCCCAAACTACAACGATGCTTAAACATGTAATAATCTATTTGCTAGTAGGACCTGATTATGGTGCGGGATTATAATTGTACTACTATAAATATTTTAGCACAATTTTTATAGAAGGAGAACAGGGTTTATTAGAAGAGTTGAAATATGGTAATGAGAAGAAGCTGAGATAATCAGTGAAACGTACGTCGGGTCTTAGACATGGCATCACATGCCAAGATGAGCAGCCTCGAGGTGGAGAGGGAGAGACATTTATAGCGCGTGGAATACAGGAGATGCAAGGACAACGGCTCTGTGAAGTTTTAGAATAAAGGCTGGCGCAGCAGTACGAGCCCGCATCTGGGGTCTGAGGCTCTGAAGCATATGTACTATATAGTTTTAGAGTTAGAGATATAATTGATTACTTAGTACTAAATCCTATTGGCTTAAAGATATTGAGTGATTAGTACACTGGCGACACACTTTATTCGAGCTCGGCTAGTCCCACGAATTCCCGGGTGGTATTGAGGTTTGTGCTGTTTTCTGCCCGAGTGCATGGGTTATTTCCAGGCAAGGGTGAAGCATTTTATTCCCGCTGGCTGCAATACTGCACAGTATATTTACACTGCATTACAATTCATGATTTATGCCATCTGGTAGACACGCGAAGCATTGCCAGCCTATTAAATCCTAATCATTATCTTTAACAGATCACCGCCGTCAGCCAGGCATGAACCCAGGCTGGGAAGGCAAATGCAACCGGCCTTGTCAAGAGGTGAGGAGCGGCGCATTCCAGGTATCTGCCAGGTACATACTGGGTATTTGCTCGAATAAAGTGTGTCGGTGCAGTATGTCTGAACTTCCTAGTGATACTGTATTGCGGGGCTACTGATTTACAATAATAGCATAGATATATCTCCTCCTGTCAGTACCATGACACTCTCCTTAGAGTCCTCCATTTCATTTATCCATTATATTCCTCTATACTTTCTATCTTATACATTTGGACTAATACAGCCATAATTTACCAAACAAATACTACAGGGAGTTACAAGACTACGATAAAGCATGACTTATAAGGGATATACTTGAATTAAACCGGATGTACAGTACACACTTTCAACTTCTTTGCCCTTAAGTATATACTGTAGCAATCAGCTGCAATTACCAATTGAGGACTCGCATACTTCAGAGACAGCTCAGATTTTATATTGTAATTCACTATACAGTATGTCCACTTCAGTGTAGGGTTCTCAGTACACATTGTATGTATGTGTATTTCATGTACTGTGTCTGTAACATTCCTACGTGCTATGTACAACACTATGCTGTAATTGGGGAGAAAAGCGCTATATGAAATAAAGTTATTATATCTGTTTGGCATAAGCTATTTACAGAACACTATACGTACCGTAATCAGTCTCCAATTTATTTACAGCAGGGCCCCGGGTATACGGCGGGTTCTGTTCCAGGGCCCTGCCGTAAAGTGAAAATCGCCGGAAAGCGGATCCGGCGATTTTCAGTTCCCTGCATGCACAGAACGGCGTTTTTCGCCCTTCTGCGCATGCGTGGCCTATGCTCTGTGCGCGCAAACTACGGTCTGCGCATGCGCGCCGGGCGCAACCGCCCATTCTGTGCATGCGCGACTGCAGTTTAACGATGGCGGCCCCTTCTTGGCACCGCCGGATAAGTGGAATGCCGGATAACGAAGTGCCGAGAAGCGGGGCCTTCCTGTATTTACTTTTAAAAGTTATTTTTTTATTTGAAGCCATTCAACATTTGAGGTGTGCGTCACTATAGGATTTCTGTTTCTGTGCTTGCACCAATCTAGTATTTCCAAAACATATTGCCTAGGCACCCTTAATTCCACACTTTGGTTGAGCAAGACTATTCCAGTGAATAAGTGGACATTGTCCTGTAATGCGTGTCACTGTAGTTTCTTAGTACCACTGATAATATAGTGAGCATACTGTATGTTTGTGCACTAGTGATTGAAGCTAACATTGAAGAATGTGCTCACTCATTTCACCTTTTTAACGAATTATTGCACTGTTAAACACAGCAAGAATAATTGCCATTGTTTGACATTTATTAACACTTCAGGGGTTACTCATAAACTACAATAGTGCCGATTGGGGCATTGTCATTTATTGTATTTGTCTTTTATCTTTCTTCATTACTGTATTGTAGAAAAGTGTAAGTCTGCCCCTGTGGTTGCAAATGGAAAACTTAAAACTGAAGAACAGCGCAGTTATGATTCGGGGGCATCGGTTGAATTTGAGCGCAGAGAGGATACTGTGCTGGCGGGGTCTATAAACGTTAAATGTGATAATGGTCAGTGGTCCGAACCACCACAATGTCTTGGTAAGTACAAAGAGAACCTGCTTAATCAAATGAAAAAATTGTCCTAAACTGTGAAAAACACCCAAATTGTGTTATTTTGCAGAGTCGTGTAAAATTTCCAAGGAAGAACTCGGCCGGAAAAATGTAGAATTACAATTATCTGAGGATATGAGTAAAACTCATAAACACGGCTCAGAAGTAAATTTTAAGTGCAAGTCGGGATCGAATCGACCAAATCGACCGGCTTCTCTAAAGGGTGAATGCAGCAATGGAAAAATGATATATCCCAGGTGTTTTACCGGGCGTAAGTAATGTTATATTTTCCTGTTTTTAAGTTCCATTTGCGGCAGCGCACAATACTTGGGAGTATTTATGTGGAGTAATATGAGTTGAGTGTATGGAGTAATATCTGCTTAGTCTGTGTATGGAGCAATATCTAATGAGTATGTGTATGGAGCTATATCTAGTGAGTAGTGAGTAGGTGTATGGAGCAATATCTAGTGAGTAGGTGTATGGAGCAATATCTAGTGTGTGTTTATAGAGCAATATCTAGTGTGTGTGTGTATAGAGTAATATCTGGTGTGTATGGAGCAGTAGTAGAAGTTACTTGATACCCAAACGATGATAAAATGCATCAATTTGTTTTAGGAAATGTGTTAAAGTCCTCACACTGTGTGCAGGGTCTGGCAGATAATATAGGAATTCTGTCTCACTGTGTGGTGCCGCTACTGATGTACAGTATATAGAGAGGGGCAAACTGGTCCAAATCCCTTTCCCAGATCTTCCAGACCAAATCCAATCCTCCAACCCAAATCCATCCGCGGATCGGGTACTAAAAAATCTGAACGGATTAAACCGAATCCGCTATTGAATACAATTCCATATTGAATCTGAACTCTGCATGGCGGATTGAAAATCCACTCCCTCTCATGGATTTAATCAGAGTGTGGATTTTTAATAATCCGCCATGTGGATTGTCAGTGGTGGAAGATAAAGTCGGATTTCACTTTGAGATTGATCCGCAGAATTCTGCAGCTCAAAGAAACCGGCCAGTCCACCTCGAATTATAATCTGCATAAAAGATTGGCCCATCTGTAATAGTGTACTGTAGTCCCCGTGGCAGTGACGTCCAGTCCCCAGTGGTGGAAGGGTGTGAGACACACACATTTTCCACGTGCAAACTCCACTCATTTTTAACTTATTAAGATAGTTTCACTATAAATATTTATTTACTTTAGTGCAAGAATTTTTTTTTTAGAGAAAACACAAGGATAACATGTAGCATAATAGTGCGTAACTCAGGCTTCTGCCTGTTTTATTTTGTCCCAGTAGGGGACTGCAACTTTAACAGATACACATTGGGGCACTCAGCCCTTAATCTTCAGTGGTTATTCTTACATCAGTGACATTCAATATTTCTGACACACCGTCACTTTAAGAAACAAAATCATATAAGTAAAGCCTACTCCGTCATAGGAGGCTGACTAAACATTGTTCCAGACCTTTCTAACTGGTTACTGCCAGCTAATCTGATTATCAGCTTTAAATAACATATTCATTTATAGCAAAATAACATTGAGTTAGATGGGGACAACGTCCCAAGAGATTCTGTGCAATCCTTCCGGATACTGCAACACATGAAGTGGGGCGTCCTCCCCAATCTGGATGCAGGGGAGAGGTGATACCTCCAGGCTCTAGGAGAGAGACTGATTGTAGTGGTGGGAACTCTGTCCCAAATGAGTCCAGGCAATTCTTCTGGATATTGCGATATGTGAAGGGGGCGTCCTCCCCAAACTGGATGCAGGGGAGCAGCTTTGCCTCCAGGTGCTATGAGAGAGACTGAAGAAGCAAACCTATCTGCCATAAATACCTGTTCCTTAATTATGGGAGCAGGTGAGGGGAATTAGAACCATTATAATCTCTGGCCTTGACTTTCCATCCACCAGCCTCAGTACATGTGAAGCTGTGGAATAGATCCTTTTACACTATTTCTGCACTTTCTGATCTAAATCGGACAGAAAGCTGCCTAATTTCCTGAGACTATGGGCCTCATGCAGTAAGCCCCGATAAGGCTTTTTCGGCATTTTATAGCCATTTTTTTCCTTCCTGATTCAGTAAGTGCCGATAAGTGGGAATTATCGGCAACTTTTCCTCCCGATAAGAACTTATCGGGAGACGGCTGCCGATAAGCCACTTATCGGCACTTTTTAAACCCGGCTGAATTCAGGAAGCCCCGATCAGCTTTTCGGTGCTGATCGGCACCCCAGATTGGAGATTTTATGGCCAATCCAGCCCGCCAACTAAAGTTGGCAACTTGCTGGAGGAGAAGCATCGGCCGGGGTGACACTTAGAAAAAATCAGCCCTTTTTCCTGCCTGTGATTGATGCCGGGGGTCTCCGGAGCTGATACCCGCACCGGAGACCCCCGGCATGCATCCGAGGCAGAAAAAAGGCATTTAAAGGCCACTTCATTACCTTAGCGGCTAACCGCTAAGGCAATGAAGGGGTTAACCCACCGTGCCATCTTTATTGTGGGTAGCAGGGGTGGGTGAAGGGGGTATTTGGCCCTGGGTGTGAGTTTAGGACTTGCGGGGGGGTTGCGGGGGCACTTAACCCATTCACGACCGTAGCGCTTAATACCGCTACGGTCATGAAGGGGTTAAGGCCTCCCGCTACCCACCCGCAAGCCCTAAACAACCACCGATGGGGCTAATACCCCCTTCACCCACCCCCACTACCCACAATAATAAAAAATACACACACCAGCCCCGCACTAACTAAATAAATAAATATATATATATATATATATATATATATATATATGACCCCAACAACACCTATACCTCCCTGACATACAGTATAGTAATGGGCACAATGACTATTATCCACAAATGGATAATAGTGCAGTTGTCCATTTAAAATACATACACAATAATACATTAAATACATATAGTACTCACCACCCATGTCCGGCTGCCACGATGAAGGCCATCCTCATCTTCATCCTGCCCATGCCCCATCCGATTCTGCAAAACAGACACAATAATTAAAACATCCAATGTAATGTCCTCTAACCCCTTAATCACCATAGCGGTTATTAACCGCTACAGTCATTAAGGGGTTAACCCACCATCACCCACATACCCTCCCCCACTAACCCCCCCAACCACCCTCACCCACTACCCACAGGGGAGTCCTACCAAATACCCTTGGGGCCAATACCCCCTCCCCCAGCACATACAGTACAATAATGTGCCAAATAACTATTATCCACATAGGGATAATACATTATTTGGCCATTATTAAACACATTAAATACCTTAATAAAATAAAGAAAATTCTACTAACCTCATCAATAAGAAGGCTCCGTCGCCAGCATCATCCTTGGGGTCCGTTGCCAAAATAATAAATAGGAAATACATCTCAATTACATTAACATACCAATGAACCCCTTAATCACCTTATCGGGTACTAACCTCAAAGGTAATTAAGGGGTGAAGCCATCCTGCAATGGCAACACCACTTATGCATAACATCCTCAATGAATTAAAAAGCAATTTCCTAACCAAATCTCATTTAATCATTCAATCTGAAGGCTCAAATGCCACTTAAAACATTGCTTTTACAGTGTATACATGTAGCATAACATGTAAACTACATGTAGATGCTGCAAATCAATGTTAACAATACAGTAAGCCAACTCAAATAGCCTGACATCACAAGAACTATATTATGTAAGCAAATAAAGTCAACATCAATGAATAAACACACATGAATTACATCCCTAAACAATTAAAATACCATCCATACCAATTACACAATTAACTATAGCTATCGTAACAGAGAACAAGTTCAAAACATACTAAAAAGGACACCAACATTTACAATATACTAAAGCAAGCCTCTCCATAACCTACAGAATTCGTGGGACTAGCCGAGCTCGAATAAAGTGTGTCGCCAGTGTAGGTTATGGAGAGGCTTGCTTTAGTATATTGTAAATGTTGGTGTTTGTTGTTATGCCAAATTCGGCTGCCGTGTTTGCCGTGTCGCCCCTCCAGGGTCTCTGCCGATATAATTGATAAAAAACTTCTACAGCAGATTAGAACTTAGCTCTATGTTTTCACTGTTGCATTACAAACGTTGTAAATACCAGCCTCTAGTCTCTTACATGGACCTCCGATTTGATACACCCATTTAAAGAGGTGTTAGCTCTGTTTTTAGCAGGGCTGTGCCACAAACAGATATACACTTTCCCAAACCACAAACGGAAAGTCTGCCCCTCTCTAGCTTCTATGTGCCTCTGATCCCCAAACAATAACAATAACAATATCACCTGGCAAACCGGCACACTGTGGGACTGCCTCCCGCTACTATTACAAATGCGGAGCTTCACTGATTGTCATAACAATATAACCATGACTGCATGGATAACAAACCACCAGGTTTGCTGATTGAACTTAGCATTACTTTATTGAATCAGCTATGGACACTGCAGACTCACCTTAAAACTGTGCCGTTTCCAATAACACAAACTGCATACAGTATTCCCCGAGATTCAAGTATTTGTACACGGGGTCTACGGGACAAGAATTCAGGGGCGCGAGGGGCGACACGGCAAACACGGCAGCCGAATTTGGCATAACAACAACAGAACTTTCATCCGGGAGAACGGCTGCCGATAAGCCAACTCTACTCGGCACTTTTTAAAAACCCCGGCTGAATTCAGGAACCCCGTCAGCTTTTCTGTGCTGATCGGCACCCCACCCCCAGATTGGAGATTTTATGGCAATCCAGCCCGCCAACTAAGTTGGCAACTTGCGTGAGGAGAAGCAATCGCCGGGGTGACACTTAGAAAAAATCAGCCCTTTTTCCTGCCTGTGATATGATGCCGGGGGTCTCCTCCATCCTCCCCCCCTCCGGAGCTGTATACCCGCACCGGAGACCCCCCGGCATCATCCGAGCGAAAAAGGCATTTAAAAAAAAGGCCACTTCATTACCTTAGGCTAACCGCTAAGGCAAGAAAGGGTTAACCCACCGTGCCATCTTTATTGTGGGTAGCAGGGGTGGGTGAAGGGGTATTTGGCCCTGGGTGTGACGTTTAGGACTTGGCGGGGGGGGTTGCGGGGGCAACTTAACCCATTCTCACGACCGTAGCGCTTAATACCAGGCTACGGTCAAGGGGTTAAGGCCTCCGCTCACCCCCCCGCAAGCCCTAAACAACCACCGATGGGGCTAATCCCCTTCCACTCCCCACTACCCACAATAATAAAAAAATACACACACACCACCCCGCACTAACTAATAAATAAATATATATATATTTATATATATATATATATATGACCCCAACAACACCTATACCTCCCTGACATACAGTATAGTAATGGCACAATGACTATTATCCACAAATGGAAATAGTGCAGTTGTCCATTTAAAATACATCAACACAATAATACATTACATACATATAGTACTCACCACCCATGTCCGGCTGCCACGATGAAGGCCATCCTCATCTTCATCCTGCCCATTGCCCCATCCGATTCTGCAAAACAGACACAATAATTAAAACATCCAATGTAATGTCCTCTAACGAACCCCTTAATCACCATAGCGGTTATTAACCGCTACGTCCATTAAGGGGTTAACCCCACCATCACCCACATACCACCCTCCCCCACTAACCCCCCACACCACCTCACCCCCACTACCCACAGGGGAGTCCTACCCAAATACCCTTGGGGCCAATACCCCCCCCCCCCAGCACATACATACAATAATGTGCCAAATAACTATTATCCCACATAGGGATAATACATTATTTTGGCCATTATTAAACACATTAAATACCTTAATAAATAAAGAAAATTCTACTAACCCATCAATAAGAAGGCTCCGTCTGCCAGCATCATCCTTGGGGTCCGTTGCCAAAATAATAATAGGAAATACATCTCATTACATTAACATACCAATGAACCCCTTAATCACCTTATCGGGTACTAACCTCAAAGGTAATTAAGGGTGAAGCCATCCTGCAATGGCACACACACCACTTATGCATAACATCCTCAATGAATTAAAAAAAGGCAATTTCCTAACCAAATCTCATTTAATCATTCAATCTGAGGCTCCAATCCACTTAAAAAAAAAACATTGCTTTTACATGTATACATGTAGCTAACATGTAAACTACATGTATGATGCTGCAAATCAGTTAACAATACAGTAAGCCAACTCAAATAGCCTGACATCACAAGACTATATATGTAAGCAAATAAAGTCACATCAATGAATAAACACACATGAATTACATCCTAAACATTAAAATACCATCCATACCAATTACACAATTAACTATAGCTATCGTAACAGAGAACAAGTTCAAAACATCCTAAAAGGACACCAACATTTACAATACTAAGCAAAGCCTCCCCATACACTACAGTACAGCTACAGCCCAAAACTTACTCTCCTAATAATAAAATACATTTAAACACACATCTATGCATAGCAGCATAGCCACAATCATTTACAATACAGAAAATCAGCTTTAAAAACCTATCATTTCTTACCCTGGATGTAATCTCTCTATACATACATACATACATACATACATACAGTGGCAAGAAATGATATGAAAAAAAAAAAAATCAAGCATGAAAAGCAAAAAAAAACACAGTTACATTAAATACATTTCTTTATTTAACTTACCATTACTTTCCCCCACCGACTCCCGTTGATCAGCTTACTCACGAACCAATCCACGAACAGGAACCCATAAAATTTATTTAATGTAACTGTGTTTTTTTTTGCTTTTTTATGTGTTGATTTTTTTTTATGCCTACATTTCTTGCCCACTGTTGTATGGTATGTATGTTGTCTAGAGAATATTACATACAGGTAAGAAATGATAGTGTTTTTAAGCTTGATTTTCTGTATTGTAAATGATTGTGGCTACTGCTATGCATAGATGTGGTTAAAGTGTTTATTTTTAGAGAGATGTAAGTTTTGGTGGTATGCTGTACTGTAACTGCTGCGACACACTTAATTCGAGCAAATACCCAGTATGTACCTGGCAGTTATGCGGGAATGCGCCGCTCCTCACCTCTGACAGCCCCGTTTGCATTTGCCTTCCCCGCCTGGGTTCATGCCTGGCTGATGGGCGGCTGATCTGTTAAATGAAATGATAGGATTTAATAGGCTGCTCAATGCTTCGCGTGTCTACCAAATGGCATAAATTTCATGAATTATAATGCAGTATAATATAATTATACGTGCGTATTGCAGCCAGCGGGAATAAAATGCTTCAACCCCTGGAAAATAAGCGCAATGCACTCGGGCAGAAAACGTCACAAAACCTCAATACACCCGGTGATACCCGAATTCGTGGGACTAGCCGAGCTCGAATAAAGTGTTCCGCCAGTGTAGGTTATGGAGAAGGCTTGCTTTAGTATATTGTAAATGTTGGTGTCCTTTTGTATGTTTTGAACTGTTCTCTGTTACGATAGCTATAGTTAATTGTGTAATTGGTATGGATGGTATTTTATTGTTTAGGGATGTAATTCATTGTGTGTTATTCATTGATGTTGACTTTATTTGCTTACATAATATAGTTCTTGTGATGTCAGGCTATTTTGAGTTGGCATACTGTATTGTTAACATTGATTTGCAGCGTCTACATGTAGTTTACATGTTATGCTACATGTATACACTGTAAAAGCAATGTTTAAGTGGCATTTGAGCCTTCAATTGAATGATTAAATGAGATTTGGTTAGGAAATTGCTTTTTAATTCCTTGAGGATGTTTTGCATAAGTGGTGGTTTGCCATTGCAGGATGGCTTCACCCCTTAATTACCTTTGAGGTTGTACCCGATAAGTGATTAAGGGTTCATTGGTATGTTAATGTAATGAGATGTATTGCCTATTTATTATTTTGCAACGGACCCCAAGGTGATTCTGGCGACGGAGCCTTCTATTGATGAGGTAGTAGAATTTTCTTTATTTTTTTAAGGTATTTAATGTGTTTAATAATGGCCACAACTGTATTATCCCTATGTGGATAATAGTTTTTGGCACATTATTGTACTGTATGTGCTGGGGAGGGGGTATTGGCCCCAAGGGTATTTGGTAGGACTCCCCTGTGGGGTAGTGGGTGAGGTTGTTGGGGGTTAGTGGGGGGAGGGTATGTGGGTGATGGTGGGTTAACACCCTTAATGACTGTAGCGGTTAATAACCGCTATGTGATTAAGGGGTTAGGGGACATACATTGAATGTTTTAATTATTGTGTCTGTTTTTGCAGAATCGGATGGGCATGGCAGGATGAAGATAGGACGGCCTTCATCGTGGCAGCCGGAACATGGGTGGTGGTACATATGTATTAATGTATTTATTGTTGTTTATGTATTTTACATACACAGGGGGTGTATGTTGTGTATTGCAATGTTTATAGGGGGCAATGTCCCCAATAACTGCTATTCTGCCTTAAACCCTTCATTGCCTTAGCGGCTATCCGCTATGGTAATGTATCAGCATTTTAGTATTTTTAATATTTGTGCGGAAGCAGGGGCCCCCCCCTGAGCTGAACCGCATTAATTTGTGTCTCAGAGACCCCTGCTTCCCGAATTACAGGCCCCGGTTTGGGGCATCGGTTTACAGTGTCGCCGCCATATTTATAGCGGGCACGTCGCGAATGGGACGCTATAAAGAATGGCGGCGACATTGCCACCCGATGACACATTCCGGGGCCTTTAACTCGGGAAGCAGTGGCCCTGGTACACAAAGTGATGCGGTTTCAGCTCGGGGACCCCCTGCTCATTGTACAGTATTATTAATAAATATTAATGCTGCTTCGCTACCGTAGCAGATACCCTGTAAGTGTAAGGAACGAGTCTTTATTGATGTGTGTGTTTTTACTCATAGGGTAGAATGTGCAGAGGGTCCTCCGGAGCTGAAGCGTTTTTGTTTTAGGTCCGGGGACCCCCTGCTTCCCGAGAAACAACCCCTTTAGGGGGTGCCGGTATCCCTCTGCTTTGTGTACATGCCGCGGTCACGTGATCGGGACCTTTAAATGCAGAGGGATACCGGCACCCTCATAAAGGGGCCTGTATCTCGGGAGCGGGGTCCCCCGCCTGAAACCAATGCGGTTCAACTCCGGAGACCCCCTGCACATGTACACTATGAATAAAAGTTGTTTAAAAATACTTTATTTTGTTGCCGATGTTTGCGCGAGAGAGCAGCTTGTCTCTCTCTGCTGCAAACATCTATCGGCAGACAAGGCCCTATCGAAAGGCTTATCGGGAGCCAGCCTGTATCGGCAAAGGCTCATCGGCAGCTTTGCTTTCGCATGTCTTCGGCAGGGATCGGAGGATTCGGCCCTTACTGAATACTGCGAGGGCAATCGCCAAAAAAAGGCCGATCCCCCACCTATCCGCCACACTTGGTGAAAAGATTTTATCGGGCCTTACTGCATGAGGCCCTATGTCACAATATTGTGTTTCTGAGGTACAGACCTGTGAATGACCACTCTCTGTGTTACACATGGCATTCGTTTGAGGTTTCTATCACTAATCTTATATGCTAAATTAAAGTTATTTTATGTTAGAACCTCTCCTGTGTTTTCCACGAAAGAGAGAAGACCCTACTAGACGCACACTAACTCTACTAATAGTAAAAAAACATTTCATTAATATAGGATAAAATTTACACAGATTAAAATGCGCTTGAACAGCAAATGACTTGACTATTTTGTACGTACTGTGATCCCATCTTTATCCCTGATTAGTTGTAGTGCAGGGAGGCTAATTGGTAGTAATAGCCAAATATAGATGACGAGTGTATCAAAAGAGGTACACAAAAAGAATCCCTTTGTAGGCGCACCGCAGACCATTATAGAATAAATGTGGTCAGGGGAAAAAAGGTGTTTTAGCAAAATAATAAATATTTTAATCAAATTGGTGATGTGTATAAAAATAGCAAATATTAAAGGATGGTATTTACTATGTTAAAAGACACTCATTGTGTCACAAAATGGGTCCAGGGAACTACTCTGGGCCCGTCAGCAGATATAGCCTGTGTTAATTCACTGTAATGCCTTAGATGTTAAGCATATTCAAGTGTATCCCAGTATATGTCCTAAAGTGGATGTTAATCACTCTAACTGTGACACCTAGTGGTGCTGGGATATTTCGTCCCCAATGCCTACAGCATCATATAATATGCCTCTATATTCTGATGTTACCACTAACAGTATGTGGCCTCACGAGTATGTGCACGGTTAGGATCCACCGTGCACGTATCAACAGTGTGTGGAGGTGTCCTCGGCTACTGAGTCAGGGTTGGTAGTGGGTTGGTGCTTAGGAATATATCCGTAAACTGTGCCTTAAGGTGTTCATTCAGAGATGCTCAACATATGTACTACTAATTGTCATATGTATAGTGTCTCAGCCATTATGGGGTTAATACCCACTATCCTATGGGAGGTATTGCTCCGTGTATCCTACTGGGCACATAAACACACTGTAGTTTAGAGCTAGTATCAAGCTTGTTACTTGGTTCTATGATGTCTATATTGACTTTAGTGTGTATGGCTACACTTGAAATCAAGCTGTGGTGATCTATTGCAAGAGCTATGTTTGTTATGCCAAATTCGGCTGCCGTGTTTTCCGCGTGTCGCCCCTCCAGGGTCTCTGCCGATATAATGTGTAACACACAGTGAACCTAGCTTTCTAACATTTACCCATGTTGAATTGTACAAACAGCAAATGTAATCCTCTACCTTATGAACTCACATGGTACCACAACTGTTTGACTGGATACAGACCTGCGCATGGTAACTGTAAAACAGATGCGCACAAACATGTTTATACCTAAGTACTCTGTTTTTTAGCAGGCTGTGCCAACATATACCTTCCCAAACCACAAACGGAAAGTCTGCCCCTCTCTAGCTTCTATGTGCCTCTGATCCCAACATAACAATAACAATATCACCTGGCAAACCGGCACCCTGTGGACTGCCTCCCGCTACTATTACAAATGCGGACTTCACTGAATTGTCATAAACAATATAACCATGACTGCATGGATAACAAACCACCAGGTTTTGCTGATTGAACTTAGCATCTACTTTATTGAATCAGCTATGGACACTGCAGACTCACCTTAAAACTGTGCCGTTTCCAATAACAAACTGCATACAGTTTCCCTCCCCGAGATTCAAGTATTTGTACACGGGGTCTACGGGACAAGAATTCAGGGCCT
>CM071576.1:45451472-45464737 GCA_036426205.1 Ascaphus truei | reverse complement strand
GAGGGGCGACACGGCAAACACGGCAGCCGAATTTGGCATAACAACAATAGCTCTTGCAATAGATCACCACAGCTTGATTTCAAGTGTAGCCATACACACTAAAGTCAATATAGACATCATAGAACCAAGTAACAAGCTTGATACTAGCTCTAAACTACAGTGTGTTTATGTGCCCAGTAGGAATACACGGAGCAATACCTCCATAGGTATAGTGGGTATTAACCCCATAATGGCTGAGACACTATACATATGACCAAATTTAGGTAGCTACATACTGTTGATGCATCTCTGAATTTGCACCAGACCGACACTTACCAAGCCAGGCTGACTCAGTAGCCGAGGACCCTCCACACACTGTTGATACGTGCACGGTGGATCCTAACCGTGCACATACTCGTGAGGCCACATACTGTTAGTGGTAACATCAGAATATAGAGGCATATTTATATGATGCTGTAGGCATTGGGTACGAAATATCCCAGCACCACTAGGTGTCACAGTTAGAGTGATTAACATCCACTTTAGGACATATACTGGGATACACTTGATATATGCTTAACATCTAAGGCATTACAGTGAATTAACACAGGCTATATCTGCTGACGGGCCCAGAGTAGTTCCCCTGGACCCACTTTTGTGACACAATGAGTGTCTTTTAACATAGTAAATACCATCCTTTAATATTTGCTATTTTTATTACACAATCACCAATTTGATTAAAATATTTATTATTTTGCTAAAACACCTTTTTTTCCCCTGACCACATTTATTCTATAATGGTCTGCGGTGCGCCTACAAAGGGATTCTTTTTGTGTACCTCTTTTGATACACTCGTCATCTGTTTATGATCCACTCCCTAGGCAGCACGCACCAACCAACAAGGGGTTTATGAGCGAGGTTTCTATCTATAGCTATCAATAGCCAAATATAGCTAGATATCAGTGTCTAAATCCACAAGAGATCATATAGGGTTGACAAGCTACATTTATGGAGTAATATAAATACACAGGGAGATTATCCTACACAAAGAGCTCAATGATCCTGTGGTGACTTAAAGATCATGCTCATCTGCAGACTTGCACGTAAATAAATACACATCCACTCTAATGGTATATATATGGAACACCTTAACCCTTTTATACCTGGTGTTATAGGCACATAAATCCCAGATATATAGTATCTGGAGATCCTGTCTAGTGGTGATTACGTCAAACAAATTAGCCTGCTGTATATAGAGTGTGATGTGATGTTAGCACCTACAATAAACAATGGAGGCACGTTAAACAAACTCTCAATAAACATTGGCGCATTCTCCTTGAAGATGAGGATTTCAAGACGGTTTTAGGAAGTGGCCCTTCAATAACATATACTGTAGGAGACCCAGAAATCTGTTGGACCAATTGGTCCATAGTCACTACCAAGCAGTTAGCACACGATCTGTCAAGATCCTGTCAAGTAGTGATTACTTCAAACAAATTAGCCTGCTATATATAGAGTGTGATGTGATGTTAGTATTCAAATGAAAACTTGCTTTCAACACCCCCCCCTTCCCTATCATAAACATTATGCAATACAGATCACTGTTGCAATGGAGAACAGGGAGGGGACACAACCATAGAGTCAGTAAGATAAGTGACTCTAAATGCTCTGTGAGATGAAAAAGACTTGAATATTCCCTGTATATATTCAGATGAGCAGCGCCATGAGTACCCACTTTGGGAATACTTCCATTATAAAAGTGAGTACACCTGCTGTTGGGGCATAACTTATGCTCCTAACCTCGGGTAGATATGGCTATGCAGAGAACCTACCCCTATTTACTGAGGAGTCTCTGGTAAAGGTTATATTGAAGGCAAAGCTACCCTGTATGTTACTCCTGTTAGAGATAATCACTAAGTATAGTCACTATAGTGTACATGTGGCTGATCGAAAAGTCCAATACGGTCTTGTATAGTGTATCCTGTTGCCATATGTACATTCCAACCGAGACAGATCTATGTCACAAGACTAAGGTAGGTGCCCATGTATATACTTAGTAGCATCACTATCTCAACTAGTGGCTACCACGTATCGCCCACATCTTATTAGGTAACTAAATAGATCGAGTCACTGTTGCAACATGAAACTAAAGCTGCCGCTTCAGTCGCGCTGATGACGTGATAACCACGTCATAACCCGAAGCGCTTTTTGTTCCCGGAACTGAACTTCTTTGGTAGTGGAGGGTACAATACAAAACCCGGCAATTTAAGCTGTGTGGTTGTCATGGTAACCTCACCCGGTATGTAAATGAGGTTCCATTGTTTATTGGTTAAACCACCAGCCAATCATAACACAGGTAAACACACTTGAGGGCGATGCTTGCATAAACCTCTAAAAACAAATGTTCATATCGACTCCCTTGCGGGGAAGGTAAACATAATGATAAAATAAAATAAAAACACACGAGGTACACTTTTAAACTATAACAACAGGGAGTCCATTTATCAGAGTGGAAATAACTGCATGTGTCTAGGTTGTATTGGTGATAACCTTATTACACATCATGGCTCTAATGATTCAGAGAAAGGCAGAGTAGGAAAAGCCTTCATTGAGACCCCTGGGGGATTGAGTCCCCACAGTAAAAATCCACTTTGCCTCTCTACGTAAGAGAGCATTATCCAAATCGCCACCTCTTTGTCCCAGGGAGATACAGTCAATGCCTTGAAATGATAATAAGCTAGTATTGCCTTGATGCATTAGATTAATATGTCGTGCTACTGGGATATCGCTGTTTGTCCTTATAGTGCTGAGATGTTCTAGAATTCTACGTAGTAATTGACGAGATGTTTTGCCAACATAACGTTTACCAAATTGGCATGTTGCAGATAGATAACCCCACTACTTTTACAGGAGTTAAGTTGCGAATTTGAAAACTCTTACTTTTATCCCAATTGAAAAATTCCTTACTAGGGTTGATAGAGTTACACGCCTTGCATGTTCCACAGCGATATGTTCCCACTGTTTTATTAGTTAACCATGTTCGTGTGCTAACTGCTTGGTAGTGACTATGGACCAATTGGTCCAACAGATTTCTGGGTCTCCTACAGTATATGTTATTGAAGGGCCACTTCCTAAAACCGTCTTGAAATCCTCATCTTCAAGGAGAATGCGCCAATGTTTATTGAGAGCTTGTTTAACGTGCCTCCATTGTTTATTGTAGGTGCTAACATCACATCACACTCTATATACAGCAGGCTAATTTGTTTGAAGTAATCACCACTTGACAGGATCTCCAGATACTATATATCTGGGATTTATGTGCCTAGCTGACCCCCTTAACACCAGGTATAAAAGGGTTAAGGTGTTCCGTATATATAGACCATTAGAGTGGATGTGTATTTATTTACGTGCAAGTCTGCAGATGAGCATGATCTTTTAGTCACCACAGGATCATTGAGCTCTTCATGTAGGATATATCTCCCTGTGTATTTACATTACTCCTTAAATGTTGCTTGTCAACCCTATATGATCTCTTGTGGATTTAGACACTGATATCTAGCTATATTTGGCTATTACTACCAATAAGCCTATTTAGCAGTAGCAGTGTGTATACGCGGCCGCTTATCCCTTATCAGTTGACAGCTATACATATCCCACCTCCCTGCACTACAACTAATCAGGGATAAAGGTGGGATCACAGTAGGTACAAAATAGTCGAGTCATTTGCTGTTCAAGCGCATTTTAATCTGTGTTAAAGTTTACTGTATATCCTATAATTTATAAAATGTATTTATTTTACTATTAGTAGAGTTAGTGTGCGTCCTAGTAGGGTCTTCTCTCTTTCGTGTAAAACATATGCATTTACCCTGACAGCACCACTCTAGTTAGTTTTTGGTATCCTATCGGTAGGCTGAGCGGGCATTTCGTGTTTTTTGTGAAAACCCCTCCTGTGTCACGATCTCTTCTCCTGCTTCCCACAGCTCCAGCAGGTTTTTAATGATATCAGTAAATATGTGATAATATGTTAGTTACTCCCTCACACGTCCTCCACTCTTATGAGCTTCTCCTCTATTTCCCCCCTAATATCCAGATCCCACTGCTGCCTCCAAGACTCTTTCCGGGCTCCACCTGCTATCTCTGACTGTCCCCCACCCTTCACGCATTCAAATGTGACCTAAACACTATTACCCTCCTCAATCCTTTACATCCTACCTCTACTATATCACCTATCATCTGCTACATAGTCATGCACGTCCCAGCTGTTTACTGCATGGAAAGCTGTGTCACTGAAGACCAGTACTTTTAACACAAAACCTTCTGGGTTCACTATCACTAAGCACAGGACAAAGTAATTTAACAAACAGAGTTTATTCTGGGTAAACCAGCGAATATATAAATATACAATATAACATACACTTACCACACGGGGGAAGTCTCTTGTCTCACTAGGTGCAGGGACCCGCTTCAAATAGGTTTACCCTGTCCGCTTCTCATCCAGGATATCAGAGTGCTGAACACACAGCAGCCACTCTGACATGTATCTCAAGCTGGTCACCTCAAGATCCAAACTCCTTCCCAGAATGTCTCTCAGATAGTCTAGAGCTGTGGTATGCAGCACCCCTTATATAGCCCTTGGTAGATTTCCTTTACATGGCATAAAGAATATAATGCTGCACATCATTAAAGAATCCAATATACTTGCAGTTACCAGTGCTCCTGCTCCAGGGGGTACTTGTCTAAAAAAAACTCCAAAACCTATATGAAAATTAGATGTTCCAGGGCACTACGGATTTGTCAAAAAAAGAAGAATGTATTCAATCCTTAAACACAACATTTTAACCAACTGTGTGGTCTTTCTCAAGTGAAGATAGAATACCTATAATCGCAAAGTGTCCACTATAAGTACAGTAGTCCCGAAACCAGGTGAAATTACTTAAAATCTTGTCCGGCTCTCCCACGTGTGCCTCCCTCAATCTCTTCCGGATTCTGGCATGTGCGCGCGCACATCAGGCTCCCTTCTCCATTCCGGATGATGTCATCACGTCGCATCTTCAATCCTGGATACTGATTGGCCTGTCCTTCTCGCGATACTTCCACTGATGCATCCATCACTGTGGAGAGTGGAGATCCTGACATCCCATCCACAAGTGTCCATGTAGTGATTCTTCTTCGCGCATGCGCAGATATCTCTGCAGATATGCGCATCCTCCAGCTTCATATTGAAGATCATGGAAGAGGGATACATGGTATAGGTATGATGTTCACATAAGAGGAGAAAGATAAAGAGGACCATAGTGAAAGTCCGGTCAATAAACAAGTGCTAAACCCACCACATTTAAAAACAAAACCCAAACCCCCACAATAAAGTATGGGGAAGGAGAGGGGAGGAAAGATATAACTAGGCTAAATGCCAAAATTATCTATGTCAATAAAATCAGTTTCACAAAGTAAATGTGACAAACCACGTATCCCTCCTCTATGATCTTCAATATGAAGCTGGAGGATGCGCATATCTGCAGACATTTCTGCGCATGCGCGAAGAAGGATCACTACATGGACCGAAGATGCGAGGTGATGACATCATCCGGAATGGAGCAGGGAGCCTGATGTGCGCGCACACATGCCGGAATTCGGACGAGATTGAGGGAGGCACACGTGGGAGAACTGGACAAGATTTTAAGTAATTTCACCTGTGTTTGGGACTACTTATAGTGGACACTTTGCGATTATGGGTATTCTATCTTCACTTGAGAAAGACCACACAGTTGGTTGAAACGTTGTGTTTAATGATTGAATAAATGCTTCTTTTTTGACAAATCCATAGTGCCCTGGAACATCTATTTTTCATATCCTTTATATGGGACAGGGGCTGCTGGCCAGCCAGAGCACGATTGAGTTGGTGCCCCAAAAGCCAGAGGAAGGGCGTGCTAAGGCACTTAAGACCTTCCACTGGGTAGGAGCCTCAGAGTCTGGGCAGTACAATGCTCTTACTCCCAGATCTGATCAACAGCTTTTCACCTCTCACCAGGAGTCCTAACACCTAGCTGTCCCAACCCTGGTTTAAATCCTATCATTTCTATGGAAATCTACAGCTAAGTGGATGGCGGAGTCTTTCTCCATAGAAATGACAGCAACAGTTGAATACTTTCTTGCAGGGATGACACCCAAAGCACATTACAGTGATTTATGAACAGACCACAAATCACATCATAAGACAATATCAGTTTTCTAAACTGGGGGAAGGATTGCCACAGGAATAAAGAATACATGCTTTGAAACACATTCTTACAGACATGACATGGGTTACATTTATACATTCCCTGTTCTTCCCAAGATATTAAAGACATTTGGCTGGATTAAATATTACTAGGACAGTCAAGTTACACAGTTTTATGGGTAATAATCTGAGCTTTTACGTTTATTTGGTGAGGCCAGCTACCCCTACCGACAAGCTGCTTTTAGTAACATACCATCTCTTTCTATCACTTTACCTTATATTTCCACTCGTTTAGATTGTAAGCTCCCTCTTCAAGCCTTCGTACATCCCAGGTATCTTAGGTGTATGCACAAGTATCTCTCCACGTGTTTTATAAAGGTGTATTTGTGGAGAAATATATGTCGCTTTGAACTCTAGTAAAATAGGAGACTCTTCTCTCTTACTAAAGCAAATAATTATTGAATTTTTCCTCCAAACAAGTACTGTCCTGTATCTGTAACCAGTTTTACAAACCCCCAGCATGCAACCTCACTCTTTCCCCCTGACCCCCCTCCACCCCAGGCATGCCACCGGAGCCTCACACTCGACGCTGCAGCCAGTTCACAGAGTGTTAATCTCCTCAGACAGAAAGAAGCACACCTGCAGCCTAATTAAACAGGGGCTGAACTATCAGTGAAACAAGTGCTTTAAAAAGCAGGAAGTTGCTCACACAAGGTGAGCTTGTTTTTCCACAGGAAGGTGGAGAGAACTCTCCCGGCTAGGAAGCCGTTGCTGTTGCTCTGGTCCCCAGTCCTGCTAGGAGCTAGGCTGCTGGGACCAGCTGGGACCCCAACCCGGGATAAAGATCAAGATCGCTGCGAGGCTGGACATAGCCTGCTCCCCGGAACCGTGTTCCTGTTGCTACTGGAGCGGCAAAACAGAAAAGACTTTATTCTTATTCGTATCGTTATCCTTTGTGTAGCATGTTTTGGGCATGACCAGGTTAGCTAGCTGTCCTGTTAGTAAGGGCTCAAGAAGTGAGTTAGTGTCCCTAACGGGACTAGGCTTTAATTTTCAAGAAAGTAGTTTCTTAAAGGGACAGTGCACCCGTACTTTGTTTTGGATGTGGCTAATAAACCACTATAGTTGAACATTTCCCACCGTGTCTAGCATCTTACTGACCCTGCCGCGAGGCCGTCCTGCCACAATAGCTACAATCTCCCCCTGGTGGTACCCAACGGCCCGGCTGGGATCTAAATTTGCAGGACCTTCCTTCAGGTAGCACTGCAACACACATCAATATACGTTAGAAAGGGATACATTATCACATAACACATTTTTACATCAGAAACATAATCACATAACAGCTACATCCTGACCTGCAAGAATGTACTGCTCCTAAGGAGAATCTAATTTAATAATAATGCCTAGGGTCTGGTTTCTGCACCTCCCTCCCATTGGCATCCTTCACTGTAATGCTGTAAGTTCTAGGTGGCCCATTCTCTGGCCTATACTCCATCTTATGCATGAAGATGTTTTGCGTAACACTCCATACACTCATCAGGTAAGATATCCTCTCCTCAGTCTTGTATTGTTCGTGACCACCCGATTTAGACATAATGTAATCCTCAACAGTCTCCCTCAGACACGTATCCCTGTTATCCTCTATCCCCTGCATGAGAGGTTCAGGCACATACGGATATTCCAGACCATGAGACCTTTTGTATCTGGCAACTATTGCTCTCTCGGCCCTGCTGATGCGGATAAGCTTCTTATTACCTGCCCTGCCTGGCAGCATCCACGACAGGCCCTTTTGAATATCGTACCATCTTTTCCTTAATTCTTCTAGGCGCTCCTCATCTGAGTACTCACCCTCATCCCACCAGTGGTCAACTATGTCACTCCTTATTAGTATGAATCGCGTACGATCCAACCAGGCCTCATACCCCTCAAACATAGGAGCCCACCATCTGGTTTCCCGCTCTGCAGCCTGCTCTTTTACTGAAACTGTTATCTCACCTTTCTCCGGTTCTCCCCCAGAAGAAACTCCTGATGTCCCTGTGGACCTAGAGGCTGACCCTAAGCGCTTCGGCCTACACCTTACATTGGCATTGCAATCAATCGAATTCGTTCTTGACGACACCCCAGAAGCAATCATTTCCCTCCCCGATCCTTCATCGGAAGTAAAACAATCCCCCCAGTCCAGATTTGACCCAGTCCGTTCCTCGGAGGTATCCCGGGACTCCCCAGACCACCCTTGGCACGATAGGGACCCAGAAGAGGAGGTGACAGGGATTTGAGCTATGGCTGGGGGCAGGGCAAAAGGGAACGCATGCTGGCGATGCGGCATTACGATCCGCAGTTTGACAATACCTCGACCGGTACCAGCGGGTTACAGTTCAGGCTCACCCGTCTCCTGGTTCTCAGGCTTCCGCAGGGCCTGCCAGCTCTTGCTCTTCTCTCCTCCAGACAATCTGGTACAGCACGGCGGTCGCGAGGGAGCGGCCATCTTCCAACCGGTTCTGCTGGGTCCGCCGGAAGTGACATCATCGATCTCACGGGACGAGGCATCGCCATCTTGGGTTGGGTTCCTCACCAGAACCTCTTCCTCCAGAACAACATCCGCCGCAGGAAGTGATGGTTCTTCTCGCCGCTCCGCTTGGGCCTTGGCGGGGCCTTCCTTCTCCATCACCTCCATCGGAGCCTGTGAAGGGTAAGGAGGTGTCTCACCGCTTCGTCGGCTTGCGATGGTGTCCTCTCCGCCTTCCACACTGGGAGTCGGTCCTCCGCTCCGGTCGCATCAGCGCAGGGGATTGCGGACTCTCCGGACTCGTTTCCTCCGCAGTACAGGTAAGTGCTGGTTCTTTTTCAGCACCGCTGTAGTGGCCCGCTGGTAGGCACATCACCACCGATGTCGGGCTTGCTTGCTCCTTGTCCGACGAGGCAGACTCCGACGCTGGTAGTAGTACTTCCGCAGGTGATCGACAGCGAGGTTCCGGGTTCTCGCTGCGGTTGCAGGCCCCAATTTCTTTCTGCTCCATAGCGATCATCAGCAACGATCCCCATTCTCCGGTATCAGCTTTCTCCGTCTGTACTTTGGGCGAGGCTCCAGCCGTCAGCTTGGCTGTCTCTCCTCCTGCCCCCCGCGGCATGCCCAGGCACAAAGGGCTGCACGGCCCACAGATAATATATGCCACATTGGGGACACCTTGCAGTGGTACTGGCTTCTCCGCCTGGCAATCTGCACTGCATGCACAGGCATCGCAATGTCTCTTTGTCCCCAGCCTTTACTACCAGGAAGCCTCCTGGCAATGAATAGGGGTGCACTGCAATGTCCATCTTGTTCTTAATGGTACTGGCTAAGGGAGACACTTTGCACAGTGGTCTCGTCTGTTCACCAGCTCCTCGTAACTGAAGGGCAGAAGCGCACATCCAGCTCCTCTCTCAGCCAACTCGGTTCACAATTGGCAGATACAGGGACCCCTCCCCCCCTGGTAGATATTAAGGGAGGGACCCCACAGGTTCACTTGATAACCCATGATTGGCTCTGAGCCTGTCACGGTCCATGAGGGCGCAGCCACAGCTTTCGCGCCACTTACCGCAGCAGGGTGGGGTTCTTTATTTTGCGCCAATCCCGGCCAACTCATTGCAAAAGCATGATTTGCAGAATTTTCTTCAATCGGCCCACGCGGTCTCCCAGGGAAGTGGGAACCGCCATCTTGGATTGCATGGCCATTCACTGTAGCAACTGAGGTAGATACTTGTCTATTGATCACCATCTGGCAATCAGGTTCTCCATCCACTCCGCACATAACAACAATGTCCTCCACACTCTAATCCAGGGCAGCACCCCGGGATCCTAGGCAGGACAAAAACAGCACGGCCACTGCTTTAGCGACACTCCATATCAAACTAGCCAAAGTCATTTTGGTAGTCTGTTCTTCTGTGGTACACACACCACGTGCACTCTCTCCATCAGGCGCTGGCCGCCATCTTAGACTCTCCGCACCGCGCGGAACTTCACTACTTGCGGTCGCCATCTTTTCTTGTGTATTTCTGCTATCGCACATGGTGCTCCTCTCTGCTGGGCAGGCGCCATTTCGATGCAGTTAAGAATGAAAGTGCACCACTCTACATGTATCCCATGTATGTCTGACTCATGTTACTACCTCAGGCTAGGCTCACTCTCTCACTGTCTGCCTTCCTCCAGTATGTGCTCTGTGGTAAGTGTTCTGGTTACTGGCTAGAGTACTCTGGCTTCTCCCATGCAGTACTAGGGCGTCAACCTCTCTTGGCTACCTCTAACGCAGATCCTCTCAGGAATTCCTGACCCATGTTAACCAGGCTATCCCCTCAGGCAGACAAAGACATACAGTATAAGGAGACAAAGGTTCTCCTACAAAAGATCCCAGTTAACTGCACAGCAAGACTGAAAGTAGTTAGGGTTCAAATACCCAACCAAAATACGGTGAAAAAGACTCTAAAGGGTACCGTTAAGTAACCGCTCCCAGCACTGTGAGAGGACAATTACCACTAAAACTGCCCATAGGCAGAAAATAATAAATACTTTAATGTTAAACAAAATACGACGCAGTAACACATACTCAAAACTATAATAAAAACACTTAAAACTTGTATATCGGGTAGTGAAGGGTTCAGGGATATCCAGTGTTGAATCCAGAATAATAAGTGTATATCCCCTACCCTAATTGGGGTTGTTCATATGAGACACTATTGGGAAAACAGGGATAAATAAGCATAGGGCAATAGTATTCCTAGTCTCAATATAGGGTGCTGGTATGGGTAGAGCTGATAGATAGTGTGCTGTAAATACCTAAATGCAGACTAGCAATCAAAGTGATCAGAATATAAGCAGCATAGGGTGCAATGTATCAAATGGTAATATACCAATCAACACTAAATCCCATGGGTAAAATGTCGCAACCCAGCCCACAATAGGCATCCAGTGGGAACAAGCAAAACAATGTTAAATCTACTCCAATCGAACGCTTAAAACACGCACAATATACCTGCACCTTTCAAACCGAGCTCTTCCCGCCCTACCAGCTATACTCAGGAAAAACCTCACCCGTGACTCCTCCTACACGACGTCAACACGATGAGTCCTACTCACATTCGGTACAGTGCCTACACCCCATCAGGATCCCTACAGCAGCAGGGAGGAGTATCTGACAGGGAACTCCTTGGTGCATCTTCCTGTTGAATAACTCCAGACTCACTCAGGAAGGGTATCTTGAACCAGGGCATCTTTAATAGCATGTTATGTGGCAGACTGCCCATCATAGCGGTCGTACTTAGCCACTAATTTCCATGAGGTACTCCATGCAGAAGGTTCCTCCTCTCTTAATTGAGTTGCTCTCCACCTCTGCCCTAAGGGAGATCACCAGCTGTGCCAGGTCCCTGGACACAGTGTGTAATCAGCTTGCACTTGACTCTCTGACAGAAAGACTTGAACTGCTGCAGACACTCTTGATCATCTCCTACAGAACCACTAACTTTAGGCAGTGCTGTGTGATATATAGACTCCAGAAAGACCCACCTCTATGTCACTAACAGTGGACACAAAGCATGCTGTCACTTCCTTTGCTATATATGACACTTCACAAGGGTTTGAGGACAAACCTCCATGATAGTTACTGGCAACCCTGCCTTCTTACCAGGATTACTGCCAGCATGATAGAGATCTGTACACCAATTGTATACATAGTGTGACAGAGTCACTAACTCAGTAGGCTGGAATAGAGAATGGAGTGACGCTGCAGCCAGTTCACAGAGTGTTAATCTCCTCAGACAGAAAGAAGCACACCTGCAGCCTAATTAAACAGGGGCTGAACTATCAGTGAAACAAGTGCTTTAAAAAGCAGGAAGTTGCTCACACAAGGTGAGCTTGTTTTTCCACAGGAAGGTGGAGAGAACTCTCCCGGCTAGGAAGCCGTTGCTGTTGCTCTGGTCCCCAGTCCTGCTAGGAGCTAGGCTGCTGGGACCAGCTGGGACCCCAACCCGGGATAAAGATCAAGATCGCTGCGAGGCTGGACATAGCCTGCTCCCCGGAACCGTGTTCCTGTTGCTACTGGAGCGGCAAAACAGAAAAGACTTTATTCTTATTCTATGTTACCCAGCACCTATGCTAACCATTTTCCTGGACTGTGACTTTCATCATTTTTTCATTAGGGGCACTGACTACTAACACAGGGTTATGTAATAGGCGTCCATCAGGTATTTTCCTATACATGCTAATTTACCAACTCAACTACTCCACACACCTAGGGATTATATTCCATTTCACCACCTTTCCTACACAGGATTTATGCTGAAGGTACTGGTCAAATTATTGTATACTCATGCAGATGTGTGATGCCTGGTGACTGTCATTTATACTTTGATCAGTCCACCGTTTGGTGTGTAGTGTGAATCATCCTTAGCTCTGTATAGGTGCCTTTTGAACCCAATAACCCATTGTGATTTACTTTGATTTACCCTAGTGTTGTTTGAGTCACTATTCTACTTATGTATAGGGTCGACAATGCATGTCGTTCCCTAGTGTTGCTTATCAGTGCTTTAAGGTAACAAACGTGACAGGGGTCCATGCCTCTTTTTTAAGTGTTTTTAATCATGTACTGTTTATTCAATTCTTTTTGCATTGTGTCAAATAAATAAATTAATTAATTTTTTGCATACCTGAGTGCTCCCATACGGGTTACTTTTTTCTCTTTCTTTCTGTATATATATATATATATATATATATATATATATATGTATATACTGAGTGTGTGTATATGTATATACTGTGTGTGTGTGTGTGTGTGTGTGTGTGTATATATGTATATACTCTGTGTGTGTATGTATGTATGTATGTATATATATATATATATATATATATATATATATATATATATATATATAGTGTGTGTGTGTATAAATAAAAAAGACTAACTTTCTAGCGCGCTCAACTACCCTCAATGCCCCCCGCTCGCGCTTGTTAAATGCCAGGACACCCGGCGCTCATGCTTGGAGCGCCCGGCGCTCATGCTTGGAGCGCTTTCCAAGCATGAGCACGCTCAGCGCCAGC
>CM071576.1:45342202-45451408 GCA_036426205.1 Ascaphus truei | reverse complement strand
TATGTATGTATATATATATATATATATATATATATATATATATATATATATATATATATATATAGATATATATATAGTGTGTGTGTGTATAAATAAAAAAGACTAACTTTCTAGCGCGCTCAACTACCCTCAATGCCCCCCGCTCGCGCTTGTTAAATGCCAGGACACCCGGCGCTCATGCTTGGAGCGCCCGGCGCTCATGCTTGGAGCGCTTTCCAAGCATGAGCACGCTCAGCGCCAGCGGGGCCGCAGCCTTAGTGAGAAGCAGAGGAGAGAAATACATGTGAGGCAGGAGAGTGAGATGGGGTGAGACAGAAGGGAGAGAAATACATGGGAATGGGGAGAAAGAGAGGGGCTCGTGAGGTGTGAAATGGGGTGGGGGGGTGGGGCGGCGGGCAATACCACCGACACAGGGGGGTCCCTGCTTAAAATGTTTGTCCTGGGCCCCACGATTTCTGTTGGAGGCCCTGTATAGTATTAAGTTACACATTATATTGGAAAATGATTAGCTGCCTCTGCAAAGATAAGAAGCTAAATCAGTTGAATACAGGAAGACGTAGAAATGTTTTATGTGACTTAAGAATCTATCTTGTTTGATTAATTCCATTTTGTAACAAACTTGTTATGTTTAATGTCAGCTGACTTGAATAGTATAGGATCATGAGTTTGGAATCAAAGGTTAGTTAAATAGTTGGTTAGTAGTAAAAGGCAATACAATAGAGATCAGTCTTAAAAGATTAGGAACATACTGTGGTTAATCCTATAGTTACTGAGTGACAGAACAAGAGGGTTTTGTAAATCAAAGTAAATATTGCTAAATGAAGAAACTGTGTTCTAATGTTGATGATTGACTAAGAAGTCTGGGCTGACAGTAAGAAAACAGGTGATTGCTAAGGCAGCTGTTAAAAAAAACAATCCACACAATGATAAATAATAAGCTAAGTTGCTGATCTATCCTTTCTCCTATGATCTATCGGCGAAGATTCGGCTAGGGATTCACTAAATGGCTGCAGAGGAGTATTCTGATTCAGAAGAGGAAGTTCCCTGCTGGTGCTTGTTAGTTTGGCCACAAACAGCTACAGCATCTCAGACAAGACCTCACCGACCGGTCCCGCAGTCGGAAGCGCTTGCAGGGGGTTCACCGTAAAGCAGAGGACTTGCCGAGAGATCCGGAGCTGCTCTGTGCATTTTGTGTGAGTTTTACTATGTTTATTAGTTACCATGAAACTACATTGATTACTCACTGTGGCCTTGCCCATTTTCTTTATTGGGACCACGGAAGTGACGGCATCTACTCACAAATACCCCTACTCGGTACAACTGGTGATCAAGAGAGGAGAGGGCCTATATATATGACTCTAAAGACCCCATCTATGTGAAGTGGCTCACACATGGCCGTGTGAGTATCTGTTTCACATATATATTTAGTGTCACCCCCAATTGGTGTGGATTACTTTCATGTTCAGGGGCTAATCCCCTGTCTGAAGTCAAATATTATATTCTTTTTGCATTTGTTATTGTTTTTATATTGAGATCCATCTTGGACATCTTTGCGCTGACCAAAACCATACACCCAAGCTGCTTCATGAAGATTATGGGATGATCTTCTGGTTAAGCTGCAACATTACCCAACAGGCCAGTATTCATCTTTTATTTGATTGTGTATTTTCTGGTCCAATACTCTGTGTATTTTGTATTGTATGTCTTTATTTATATAGCCCAGATAATAGAGAGGAGCGCTGCACACCTCAAAAAAGAAAAATGATACAATTACCGGTGCTCCAATGTTAGAACGACAGCCTGCAGTCAGTCCTGGGTACATAGAAGAAGGAACAGAGGGCACAGCGGATTTTGCAAATTCAAACTCATTTATTGAGCCAACACAACGTTTCGACCGTGAAGGTCTTTTTCAACAACATATAAAAAAACCTTCACGGTTTTCACACCTTAATGCTTTATTAGCATACTTGTGTATGTTACTGATTAGGTTTTAAGCTTTAGGTCAGTTTCTACTGTTGTGATTATCACTATTGCTTATACCTGTTGCTATACAGGGGCTTTGATCCACATTTGGATATATTTTTTGCTAGTGATGAGTGGCGAAAGATTTTAATATATGGAAGGCTTGGATAATTTGTCAAGTGGATTGTCTAATAGAGCTGAAATAAAGACTTTTAATGACGAAGAAATCAATAAAATTTTGTTTAAATCAACCCCACAGGATGCATTTGGGCCTGACAGACCCACAGATCATATTAAAGATCTGGAAAGGCTTAAGAAAAAAGAAATCGAACTTTACTCTCATGGTAATACACTAACAGAATAATGACATTATTTTTAAAAGAGCGGACAAGGGAGGAGCGCTTGTAGTGCAGGATTATGATGTGTACAGAGTAGAAGTCATGAGGCAGCTGGAGAATCAAGAATGTTATATCAAATTGGACATGGATCCGACTTTAAGGTATCAAACTGAAATTAAGGACATATTGCAATTGGGACTTAACAATTTATGGATCAATGAGGAGATAGTTAATTTTTTAACTATGAAAAATCCAAGGTGTCCAGTCCTTTATTTATTGCCTAAGATCCATAAAAGTTTGCAAAATCCCCCAGGCAGGCCCATATAATCGGCAACATGTTCAATTAATCAACATTTAGCAGTTTTTATTGATACTTTTCTCCAACCTTTGGTCATTAAAAGCAAGTCATACATAAAGGACACTTGTGATTTTCTTAAAAAAATACGTTCAGTGCCCCTGAATGGTAAAACCATCACCATGGTAACTATGGATGTAACCAACTTATACACCATAATCCCACATGACAATGGTTTAGATGTCATTAGACAAAATCTCACGAATTCCCACAAAACAAATCCACCTGTGGATTATATTATGCTCCTCCTGCATTTCGTTCTATATAAAAATTATTTTAAGTTCGAGCAAACCTTTTATTTACAAACAGCAGGGACGGCCTTGGGCAGCAATGTAGCCCCTTCCTATGCTAATTTATATATGACAGACTTTGAGGAGAAATACATTTATCCCACTGAGGATTATACTAAGATGTTATTCTATTGTAGATATATCGACGATTTGCTATTCCTTTGGGAAGGTACAGAGGAAGAACTTATCAATTTCTTTGATTATCTAGATGGGCTGAATACTACAGTAAGATTCACAAAAAACTGGAACACTAAACAGATTTCATATCTGGATGTGCTTCTAACATATGAGAATGGAATACTTCATAGCGACCTTTATAGGAAGCCTACAGATAAAAACAGCACTTTACATGCTTCCTGTTTCCATCCAGAACGGCTGAAACAAATGTTACCATTCTCTCAAAAGATTAGAGCTACACGCATAATAGACAGGCCCACTAATTTGGAGGATACTCTAAAGGAGATTGAGGAGAGATTTGTTGAGAGGGGACACAACAGGTCTGAAGTTGTTACAGCTTTTAATAAAATCCCACAAATAAATCCTAAAAGTGATCGTCTTACATTTGTAAGTAAATTTACAACAGCCAGTGGTTTTATCAAACAAACACTTAAAAGGCACTGGAAAGTACTACAGACTGACGATACACTGAAAGATGTCTGTAGGGATTTCCCACGTTTTGCTTATAAACGTGGAGAAAATCTTAAGGACATTCTTATTAAGGCTGACAATGAGAAACATTATATTACTCCACATTTCCTGAGTTCACCCAAGGTGAGCTGTTATAAATGTTATGGATGTAGCATTTGTAACAGTTTAAAAACTGGAGATAAGTTTTACCATCCCAGAAGTGGCAAGTTGTTCACTATTAAGGAACGTATTACCTGTACCACCACGAACATAGTCTACATGATCAAATGTCCTTGGGGACTATGTTATATTGGTAAGAGCAATCAGATGCTCAAAACTAGATTTATTGAGCATAAGAGTAAAATAAATAATCGTGCAGAAGACACTGCCCTTATGTCACGGTTGTGCTCGCCACAAATCTGGGTCGGACCGCGTGGCTGAGGTGGGGTTGTAAAAGCACCGACCTTAGACCGCGCAGGCTGATCCGGTTTGCGCAGTTCGTAGTCATACGTAGCAGGATCAGGATAGGAGGAGACAGCATTGTCGTTGTACAAGCCAAGGTCAGGACAGGAGACATCAGGATGAACATTGTTCAAGCAGGAGTTCGGCAACAGGTAGTCAGGAAATCCCCGCTTCAGCTTAGGAGCGCGGGGGTGGCCTCTGCACGTGCGGCGACCATGGCCCATGGTACTGGTCTCAGGAGGTGGTAGACAGACCAGAGTAGCACACCGCCTAGCTGCACGGGTAAACCAGTGCTACAGCGCAAGATTCCTGAGCGGGCTGGGGAATCCTCCGTTTCAGCGCAGGAACCAGGACACGGCCTCTCTATATTAGGGAAAGAGTTGTAGGCCCCAGGAACCAGGAAGCTGAAGATACACAGGGAAACCTCCGCTACAGAGCAGGAAACCAGGAGACTGAAGATGCAGGGGAAACCTCCGCTTCAGCACAGGAGAACAGGAAGCTGAAGGACGCAGGGGAAACCTCCGCTTCAGCACAGGAGAACAGGAAGCTGAAGGATGCAGGGGAAACCTCCGCTTCAGCATAGGAGAAAGGAAGCTGAAGGATGCAGGGGAAACCTCCGCTTCAGCACAGGAGAACAAGCGGGAGCTTGTGGCAAAACAGTAGTGACATCCGGTAAGGTCTATGCTCGGCAGGGAGCATTGTGGGAAAGCAGTACTTAAAGGCTAGCGGGCCAATCCCCAGAGGGGGGTGTGAAGGTACTGCTCCAATGAGTGAATGCAAGTCTAGGTTGCAGTGGTAGGTTGCACAGCTGCAGTAGATACCAGAGGGAGTGTGTGGCAGTATTGCTTTGGTGAGTGAATCCAGGCTGCAGTAAATATCAGAGGGAGTGTGTGGCAGTATTGCTTTGGTGAGTGAATCCAGGCTACAGTAAAAAACAGGAGAAGTGTTCCAGGACTGCACATGTCTGCAAGGTGAGGCAAACCATAAACCGCGGAGCGGATTCCTTACACCTTATTAGACATTGCTCTGAATTCTGTCATCCCATTTCATCACTAAAACTAATGGGTATTGAACATATCAAAAAAGCTAGGGCAGGATTGGAAAAGGATGTTTTATTATTACAGCGTGAATCATTCTGGATCCACACATTAGATACGGTATTCCCTAATGGACTAAATGACTTTTTGTCATTAGATTGTTTCATTGAGGAAAGGTAAAATCAATTTTTCCATAGGCTGCTGCCACTGCCTGCTGTATTGGATAAATATTAGAACTGTCAGGTCAGTATGCCACTGGGGCTTTGTAGTTTAAAGAATTGACAAAACCAACCTTTTTTTAACTTGTATTATTAATCACTTTTCATAGTAAAATGATGTATTAGCAGCTTGTTCACATAGTGTTGTGCTGATTTATCACCCCATTTTTTCCTCTTTTTTATAATATCGTGGACTTCTAAAATTGAAGATATCTCCCCCCAATGATTAACAAAAGAACATGATGCATGGAAGGACCTCTATTGAAGAAAAACGCTGATCAGCCAATCCATTATACACTTGAAGGACTACAGTTTGAAGGATTAACGTTAGTGCAATGACTGATATACAGTCTTCACTTTAGGCATCTCAATTTGAAGGAGATCGAGCGGATATCTACTGCGCATGTGCGCGCTTGAAACGCATGATGATCTTGCGTTCCAACTACTGAGGACACAGAATGATTAAAGACTGACGCTTGTGCAATGACTCATATGCAGCCAGCACTTCATGGGTCTCATATTGGAAGGAGATGAAGGAGATCGAGCGTATATCTACTGCGCATGCGCGCATTTGAAACGCATGAGGACTTTGCGTTCCAGCCATTGAGGACCCGGAATGATGACGTCACAAAGATGGATACCGAATAACCAGGAAGTGGGAGGACATGAACATCACGATATTTACAGCAGGACTTACAGCTGTTGGGGATCACCTATTCAAGTTTACACACTGGACATTGATTCAAGGGACTGATTAAGCACATGGACTTCATCAACACTGATTGAACAGGTTGCATTGTGGGGATTTGGGGCACTATTTATATGTTGTTAGAATAGATTTTGTTTATGCCATTGTCACTTGAAAAAGAGCTTCACGGTCGAAACGTTGTGTTGGCTCAATAAATGAGTTTGAATTTGCAAAATCCGCTGTGCCCTCTGTTAATTCTTTTATTTATATAGCGCCATTAATGTACATAGCGCTTCACAGTAGTAATACATGTGGTAATCAAATAAATAACAGATAATATAAATAACAGATCATGGGAATAAGTGCTTCAGACATAAAAGTAACATTAAGGAAGGGGAGTACCTGCTCTGAGGAGCTTACAGTCTAATTGGGAGGTAGGGAGAATGTACAGACACAGTAGGAGGGAGTTCTGGTAAGTGCGTCTGAGGGGGCTAAGCTTTATATCATGTGTCCAGTATTATCCACAGTGCTATTCATATGCTTGTTTAAGCAAGTGTGTCTTAAGGTGGGTCTTAAAGGTGGATAGAGTGGGTGCTAGTCGGGTATTGAGGGGAAGGGCATTCAAGAGGTGCGGGGCAGTCAGTGAAAAAGGTTTAAGGCGGGAGAGGGCTTTAGATACAAAGGGGGTAGAAAGAAGACATCCTTGAGAAGAACGCAAGAGTCGGGATGGTGTATAACAAGAAATTAGGGCTGAGATGTAAGGCGGGGCAGAAGAGTGTAAAGCTTTAAAAGTGAGGAGGAGAATCGAGTGTGAGATGCGGGATTTGATCAGAAGCCAGGAGAGGGATTTCAGGAGGTGAGACGCGGAGACAGATTTTGGAAAGAGCAGAGCGATTCTGGCAGCAGCATTTAGGATAGATTGTAGGGGAGACAGGTGAGAGGCAGGAAGGCCGGACAGCAGGAGGTTACATTAATCAAGACGGGAGAGAATGAGGGCCTGAGTCAGAGTTTTAGCAGTCGAGCAACAGAGGAACGGGCGTATCTTACTGATATTGCAGAGGAAAAAGCGACAGGTTTTAGAAACGTTTTGAATGTGAGAGAGGAGTCGAGTGTGACCCCTAAGCAGCGTGCTTGGGCTACTGGGTGAATGATCGTACTGCCAACAGTAATGTGGAAGGAGGTAGTAGAGCCAGATTTGGGAGGAAGTATGAGGAGTTCTGTTTTTGCCATGTTGAGATTAAGGCCACGGAGGGCCATACAGAATGATATAGCAGAGAGACATTCAGAAACTTTGGTTTGTACAGCAGGTATAAGGTTGGGTGTTGAAAAGTAAATTTGTGTGTCGTCAGCGTAGAGGTGATATTTAAACCCAAGAGATGTTATTAGGTCACCTAGAGAGAGTGTGTACAGAGAAAAGAGAAGAGGTCCCAGGACAGAGCCCTGGGGTACCCCCACAGATAGATCAATAGAGGATTAGGTGGTGTTAGCAGAAGAGACACTGAAAGTACGATGGGAGAGGTAAGAGGAGATCCAGGATAGAGCTTTGTTCCGAATACCAAGAGTATGGAGAAGGAGAAGAGGGTGGTCCACGGTGTCAAATGCTGCGGAGAGGTCGAGTAATATGAGCAGAGTGTAATGACCTCTGTCTTTGGCAGCATGGAGGTCATCAGTTATTTTAGTGAGGGCTGTTTCAGTGGAGTGAGCAGTGCGGAAGCCAGATTGTAAAGGGTCTAGAGAGAATAGGTGTTGAGAAAATAAAGCAAGCGAAAGAATACAAGACGTTCAAGGAGTTTAGAGGCAAAAGGCAAGAGGGAGACAGGTCGATAGTTAGACGGATATGTAGGGTCAAGCTTGCTGTTTTTGAGTAATGGTATAACTGTTGCATGTTTGAAGGAGGAGGGAAAGGTACCAGAGTAGAGGGAGGAGTTAAAAATGTGTGTGAGCGTAGGGATTATAGTAGGACCAAGAGGTTTTAGTAGATGGGAGGGAATGGGGTCAAGAGGGCTAGTGGTAGAGGAAGAAGAGGAGATCAACAGTGATACATCCTCCTCTGAGACTGTGGATAAAGAGTCAAGGAAGGCAGGAGGAGAGTTAGGAAGAGGTGTAGGATGGGAGGAAGAAACAGACGGGATGTTCTGACGTATGGATTCCACCTTTTCCTTAAAATAGTCAGCAAAGTCCTAAGTGGAGAAGGAGGAAGACGAGGCAGCTGAGGGTGGTTTGAGTAGAGCATCAAAGACATGGAGAAGAACAGGGGAGTCTGAGGAGAGAAAGAAAGAGAGCCAGGATTCAAAGTGAGAGAGAAAGGCAGAAGGGGAATGAGTAGAGGAAGGTGGGCGATAGATGACTGCCACGTGAACAGGGAGAGGAGAGAAGATCTGGACAGTTTGAGCCTCAAAGGAGGGAAAAGCAAGAGAGGGAGGAATAGGAAGGGTTCGGTAACGGCAGAGAGAGGAGAGCAGGAGTCTCACACTTCCACCCCTGCCATCAGGGCCCGGAGTGTGGGAGAAAGAAAGGCTACCATAAGAGAGGGCATCTTCCAGAGCAGAGTCAGACTGAGTGAGCCAGGACTCAGTTATAGCAAATAGGAGCAGATAGTGAGAGAGAAAGAAGTCATGCACAGAGAGGACTTATTATATTTATTTAATATATTATATATTATATTTTGACTTATTATACTGGTTTCGGTGGTTTAACGTGTACACCTACATTCAAGGAGCGCCTCAGTTCATTTATATCATAGAAGAATAATGTCAGTAATTGCCGAGATGGATAGATTCCATTATAACATAAGAAATGTCTCCTATTGCTCAGACAATGTGCACTGCAGGATTCTGGGAGTAAATGCATAAAGTACTATATCTTAAAACATAAACACTGAGATAAATATGTTAAACATAGGATTCTATTTAAATGCAAACATCTATTTTGGAGCTTCTTTCATCGCTCCTTCAAGCAACCGGCTTCGTATTGAACCCCTAACCCATGCATTTACTGGGAGTAAATACATAACTTTCCAGTGTTCATTACTCAATTTAACGATCAACATAAGGCTATACAGCAGGCCATTGTCAAACACTGGAAAGTTTTATCCATGGACCCAGTGTTAGGTGCACATATCTCATCCAAACTTAAAATTGTCTACAAAAAAGCTCAAAATCTAAAAGGATTAATAGCTTCCAGTCAACTGCGGTCCGATTCTAGCCGTGAGGGTACGATGAGATCATATTTGGAACTCAAGGGTAATTACAAGTGTAGATGCAAGATATGTCCCAATATGTTAAATAAAAAAGAGGTAGTTTCTTTTGCCATGAAGCAAAGTTTTAAAATTAATCATTTTATTAATTGTTCCACCACCCATGTGGTTTATTTGCTTCAATGTAAATGTGGGTTTCAATACATTGGTAAAACCAAAAGAAGTATGACAATTCGAGTTATGGAACACGAGAAATATTAAAAATGTGCAAAAATTAATTGATAAAAATATGCCGTTAACCCACCTTTTAAAGTTTTTTTAAAAATTGTCATCAGTGTGACCCTAATGGAATATCCTTTATGGGTATTGAAGTTATCACTGCAGACAAGCATTTAGGTAACAGGGAACTACGTTTAAGTAGAAGGGAACAATACTGGATATATACTATGCAATCCAGACACCCTCAGGGATTAAATGATTACATAGAATTGGTTCCTTTCCTTAAAGCAGGGGTGGGCAACCTTTTTTCTGCCAAGGGCCATTTTGGTATTTATAAAATCATTCGAGGGCCATACAAAATTATCAACTTCAAAATTAGCCTGCTATATTTGGTCAAATATTTAATGAACTCACCACTAATGTGATGGCTGGAACTGCTTCTCTTTGGGTGACTGACTGACTGACTCTTGGGTGGTGGGTGACTATGACTGACTGTGGGTTGGTGTCTGTGCACACGCAAATACACACACACACACACACACACACACACACACACACACACACACACACACACACACACACACACACACACACACACACACACACACACACACACACACACACACACACCCCACAACACAAACATCGAGCAGGGGGGTAGAAAATCAACTCTCAGACCCACTCTCTCTCTCAACGTCAACACTCTCTCTCCAACTCTCAGACCCACTCTCTCTCTCAGCTGTTCAGACCCACTCTCTCTCAGACTCTCAGACCCCCCCTCACAGACTCTCAACCACCACAGACTCTCAGACCCACTGTCACTCAGACTCTCAGACCCACTTCACTCAGACTCTCAGACCCACTGTCACTCAGACTCTCAGACCCACTGGAACTCAACTCTCTCGTCGACCCACTCTCAGACGTCAACCACTCTCGACTGTCAGACCCCTCTCAGACTGTCAGACCACTTCAGACTCTCAGACCCACTCTCAGCAAACTCCTCTCTCTATCTCTCTCTCAAACACACACACACTCTCTCTCTCAGACACTCTCTCTCCCTCACCTCTCTCTCTCTCTCTCAGACACACCACTCTCTCTCAGACACACACCTCTCTCTCTAACAACACCTCTCTCTCTCTAGACACACACTCTCTCTCTTCAGACCACCACACCCTCTCTCTCTCAGAAACACACACTCTCTCTCTCAGACACATCTAACACACCACTCTCTCTCTCAGACACACACACTCTCTCTCCGACACACACACTCTCTCTCTACAGACCACACACTTTAACACACACACTCTCTCTCTCAACACACTCTCTCTCCAGACACACACACACGCTCTCTCTTCAGACACACACCCTCTCTCAGACACACACACTCTCTCTCTCCAGACACACCCCTCTCTCTCTCAGAACACCACACTCTCTCTCTCGAGACAACAACACTCTCCTCTTCAGACACACACACTCTCTCAGACACACACACACTCCTCTTTTCTCTCATGGACACACACAGGGGGAGGGAAATCTGATCGGGGGATGGATCGGAGCAGGTGCCCCTCCGCTACTGCTGCTCAGTGTGGGAGCAAGGTCGTGTAATTGCGCAAGGGGGGGGGGAATCTGAGCAGGGAGGATCGCGAGCAGGTGCCCTCCTCCGCAACTGCTACCCGGTGTGGGGAGGAGGGCAGTGTAAGTGCACAGGGCGGGGGCAGAGCAGTGGGGATCAGAGCAGTACCTCACCCTCCACAACTGCTGCCCTGTGTGGGGAGGAGAGGCTAGTGAGGTGTCTTTCCCACCGCAGACTCGTTCTCTCTATCCCCCAAGTCCTCTTAAACCCCTCCCCCACTCCTCTTATACTGCTCCCACCCGAGCGCTGCTTACCCGCCGCCGCCCTGGTGATACTCAGGTCCTTAATCACCCTCTGGCGGCTGTGCCACACACAGACAGTGCCACAAACACAGTGACCGTGACACACACACACACACAGTGACAGTGGAACACACACACAGTGACAGTGAGACCACACACACACAGTGACAATGAGACACACACACACTGACATGACACACACACACACACACACACACACACAGGGAGACACACAGAGACATTAAGACCACGAGACATTGAGACAACAACACAACACAGTGAGACACAGGAGACACACACAGAGACAGTGAGACACACACACAGTGTGACATGTAGGACACACACACAGAGACAGTGAGGCACACCCAGAGACTGAGACACACACACACGAGACAGTGAGACACACACACCACAGAAAGTGACACACCACACACACACACACACCACCAGACGTGAACACACAGCACAACACACACACACACAACACACACACACACCACACACACAAACACACACACCACACACACACAACACACACCACACCACACACACACACACACACACACACACACACACACAGACAGTGACACACACACACACACAGACAGTGACACACACACACAGTGCCAGTGCCAGTCACACAGTGCCAGACACACACAGTGAGTGCCAGACACACACAGTGCCAGTGCCAGACACACACACACACACACACACACACACACACACACACACACACAACCACACACCCACACACACACACACCACACACACACACCACACAACATTCACAACACACACAGACAGACACACCCGTGAACATTGACACACACACACACACACACACAGGACAGACACACACACACACACACACACACACAGTGACATTGACACACACACACACAGTGACAGACAGACAGACACACACACACACACACACACACACACACACCACACACACACACACACACACACACACACACACACACACACAATAAGCCCACCTCTGCAAACACACACAAAAATAAGGCCTCTCCCCCTTGGGGTTGTAAGGTGCCTGGGAGGGGGTATATGGGCATGTGGGTTACTTGGGCCCGTGGATGGCTGCTGGAGCAGCATAGGTAGCCAGTGCAGCTGAGAGACAGGCAGGCCTGCGGACCTAAGGGAGGGACAGAGGGGCGGAGCCTAAAGGGAGGGCGGAGCCCGCATTACTGGAGGGAGAAGGGAGGGGGGCGGTGCTGTAGGAAGAGGCGGGCCAAAAAATATCTTGGCAGAGTGACAGCACGGCAGCCAATCAGGAAAGGGGGAGTAATTTTTTTTTTTTTTTTTTTTTAAAACCATTTTTGCAGGCTTGCTTCCCGGGGGCCGGACCAAATGATTTCGCGGGACGTTCCCCCACCCTGCCTTAAAGTATAGAATACAAGTTGATCATTCATTATGAAATTTATAAAGGGTCACTGTCTTTTTATTCAAATGAGTTTTTATTATGGCTTTATGTAAAGATGGCTTTTAATATGAGTTTTTAGAGTGTTACATGTATGGCTTTTTAACTTAAAGGTTTAGAGATTAATTGTGATTTTTGTATTATGTAAACACACAGGTACACAGGTTACCAATGGGGGTCTAATTTCAATTAGAGATTGTGGCTTCGGCTATTCGTGTTAGCGCTGGAGATCTGGAATGCATAATTATAGCTGAGTGTTTTCAATTGCTATGCACTAGGTATTCTTGGCTGCGGTTCGTTATTTAACCCCAGGGACAGCGTCATCACGTGACTCCTGACGAAGCACTACGTGCGAAACGCTAGAGGTTACGTGAGACTGTTCCCGTGGAGTTGCAGGCGAGGTTGTGCAGGGCTCCTTCGCTTCTACTTGCCTGGCTGGTATGTAATAGATCGGTTCCGGATCCTTCTTTGTACTAGTGTGGATGCGGTATTGTCCTCTCATTCCCCCGCCGTATGTCTGTGAAAGCCAGTTTTTTTAACCTCGTTGTAATTCTTTATTTGTCATTTTTGTTTTTGGTTTGTTTGCTTTTTTGTATTCCCCTACTCAGACTCTCAGACCCACTGTCACTCAGACTCTCAGACCCACTGTAACTCAGACTCTCAGATCGTCAGACCCACTCTCAGACTGTCAGACCCACTCTCAGACTGTCAGACCCACTCTCAGACTGTCAGACCCACTCTCAGACTCTCAGACCCACTCTCAGACAAACTCTCTCTCTCTATCTCTCTCTCAAACACACACACACTCTCTCTCTCAGACACTCTCTCTCTCAGACACTCTCTCTCTCTCTCTCAGACACACACTCTCTCTCAGACACACACACTCTCTCTCTCAGACACACACACTCTCTCTCTCTCAGACACACACTCTCTCTCTCAGACACACACACTCTCTCTCTCTCTCAGACACACACACACCCTCTCTCTCTCAGAAACACACTCTCTCTCTCAGACACACACACTCTCTCTCAGACACACACACTCTCTCTCTCTCAGACACACACACTCTCTCTCTCTGACACACACTCTCTCTCAGACACACACACACTCTCTCAGACACACACACTCTCTCTCTCAGACACACACACTCTCTCTCTCAGACACACACACACCCTCTCTCTCTCAGAAACACACTCTCTCTCTCAGACACACACACTCTCTCTCAGACACACACACTCTCTCTCTCTCAGATACACACACTCTCTCTCTCTGACACACACTCTCTCTCTCAGACACACACACTCTCTCAGACACACACACACTCTCTCTTTCTCTCTCAGACACACACAGGGGGAGGGAAATCTGATCGGGGGATGGATCGGAGCAGGTGCCCTCCGCTACTGCTGCTCAGTGTGGGGAGCAGGAGGACTGTGTAATTGCGCAAGGGGGGGGGGGAATCTGAGCAGGGAGGATCGGAGCAGGTGCCCTCCTCCGCAACTGCTACCCGGTGTGGGGAGGAGGGCAGTGTAAGTGCACAGGGCGGGGGCAGAGCAGTGGGGATCAGAGCAGGTACCCTCCACAACTGCTGCCCGGTGTGGGGAGGAGAGGCAGTAGTGAGGTGTCTTTCCCACCGCAGACTCGTTCTTCTATCCCCCAAGCCTCTTAAACCCCCTCCCCCACTCCTCTTATACCTGCTCCCACCCGGAGCGCTGCTTACCCGCGCCGCCCTGGTGATACTCAGGTCCTTAATCACCTCTGGCGGCTGCTGCCACACACAGACAGTGACACAAACACAGTGACCGTGACACACACACACACACAGTGACAGTGAGACACACACACAGTGACAGTGAGACACACACACACAGTGACAATGAGACACACACACACTGACAGTGACACACACACACACACACACACACACACAGGGAGACACACAGAGACAGTAAGACACACAGAGACAGTGAGACACACACAGAGACAGTGAGACACACACAGAGACAGTGAGACACACACACAGTGACAGTTAGACACACACACAGAGACAGTGAGGCACACACACAGAGACAGTGAGACACACACACAGAGACAGTGAGACACACACACACAGAAAGTGACACACACACACACACACACACACACAGACAGTGACACACACACACACACACACACACCAGTGCCCGTGCCAGTCCACAAGTGCCAGACACACACAGTGGTGCCAGACAACACCACAGTGCCAGTGTTGTGCCAGAGGCAACGACACACCACATCACACACACAACACCACACACACACACAACACACCACCACACACACACACACACAACAAACACACACATCACACACACACACACAGTGACATGAACAGGACACACACAGACATGACACACACACACAGTGACATTGACACACACCACACAAAAAAAGGTAAGCAAAAAAATCTTTACCAACTACACCACATCCTTCTGAAAAACACACACACACACACACAGTGACATTGACACACACACACACAGTGACCAGGACCGACAGACACCACCACAACACACACACACACCAACACACACAACACACACACACACACACACACACAATAAGCCCACCTCTGCAAACACACACAAAAATAAGGCCTCTCCCCCCTTGGGGTGGGTAAGGTGCCTGGGAGGGGGTATAAGGGGGCATGTGGGTTACCTTGGGCCCGTGGATGGGCTGCTGGAGCAGCATAGGTAGCCAGTGCAGCTGAGAGACAGGCAGGCCTGCGGATCCTAAAGGGAGGGACAGAGGGGCGGAGCCTAAAGGGAGGGGCGGAGCCCGGCATTACTGGAGGAGAGAAGGGAGGGGGGCGGTGCTGTAGGAAGAGGCGGGCCAAAAAAAATATCTTGGCAGAGTGACAGCACGGGCAGCCAATCAGGAAAGGGGGAGTTAATTTTTTTTTTTTTTTTTTTTAAACCATTTTTGCAGGCTTGCTTCCCGGGGGCCGGACCAAATGATTTCGCGGACGTTCCCCACCCCTGCCTTAAAGTATAGAATACAAGTTGATCATTACATTATATGATAATTTATAAAGGGTCACTGTCTTTTTATTCAAATGAGTTTTTATTATTGCTTTATGTAAAGGATGGCTTTTAATATGAGTTTTTAGAGTGTTACATGTTATGGCTTTTTAAACTTAAAAGGTTTAGAGATGTTAAATTGTGATTTTTGTATTATGTAAACACACAGGACACAGTTACCCTAATGGGGTCTAATTTCAATTAGAGATTGTGGCTTCGGCTATTCGTGTAGCAGCTGGGAGATCTGAATGCATAATTATAGCTGAGTGTTTTCAATTGCTATGCACTAGGTATTCATTGGCTGCGGTTCGTTATTTAACCCCAGGGACAGCGTCATCACGTGACCTCCTGACGAAGCACTACGTGCGAAACGCGTAGAGGTTACGTGAGACTGTTCCCGTGGAGTTTGCAGGCGGAGGTTGTGCAGGGCTCTTCGCTTCTACTTGCCTGGCTGGGTATGTACATAGATCGGTTCCGGATCCTTTCTTTGTACTAGTGTGGATGCGGTATTGTCCTGCCTCATCCCTCCGCCGTATGTCGGTGAAAGCCAGTTTTTAACCTCGTTTTAATTCTTTATTTGTCATTTTTGTTTTGGTTTGTTTGCTTTTTGGTATTCCCATAAATCGTGATATATTTTTATCATTAAAGATTCATTGTCCCTTAGTGCGCCTGTCTGTCATTTCTTTTCCTAAATACATAATGTACTATATCTTAAACCATAAACGCTGAGATAAACAGGTTAAAAAGAGCATTCCATTTAAATATCTATTTTGGAGCTTCTTTCATCGCTCCTTCAAGCAACCGACTTCGTATTGAACACCTTAGGCTGCGGTCCCAGTCAGCACTGTAGCACGCGCGCCCGGCGGTCCTGGGAGAGAGGGAGCGTATGCGACGGGAGGGGGCGTAGTGGTGGGTTTGCAGGGGCATGGCCATGACCTCACGCGGCTGGTTCGTCCTCATTGGCTGAACCGCCGGCGGGGGCGTGGCCACGCCTCCGTTGCAAATTCTGAGCTCAAATTCCCCTGTCTCACTGAAAACCTGTCGTGCACCGCTCGGGAAATGTGCGCGACAGGGTCCGGACCGGACTGACTGCGAGGGCGGAGCTTGAACGCACAGCGCACGCCGAGGCATGCGCTGTAGAAGGTACTGGGGCAGCGGCCTAATACATGATGGAAAGCTGAGCTATGGGGTTCGTGCTATAGGATTGCTGAGATAAAACCTGAAGACCCCGCGCCCCAGTGGTTCCAGATAACTTATCCAAGAGGAAAGTCTGTGCATTTCTCCCAGTTCCCGGACAGGCAGCTTCTGCTGGGTTATAAGGTCAGTTCAAACAGACCAGCAAACCCCCTCACCCCAACTACAAAAACAGCCTCTATCTAATAGTTTAACAATGTCACTGGTTTCCTTTTACTAACCTAACTGTGCTAAAAGCAAATATTTACCTTATTTTGTTTCATTAGAAATTGTCAATTGCATTTCTTTGGGGCCTCTGAATTTAAAAGTGTTTGTCAATTAAGTATTTTCTATTCCCGTAGCCCACACTGATTAACAGAAATCCAATAAAGATAAGGTAAGTAAGTAGTTATCTGCTACAGCGCGACTCACTTGTTGAGTCAGCGGTGCTTTTTTGTGTATTGTTTTAATAAACGCCTTGGCTTTTACCTTTTGGGTTCAAGACCTTTACTTACCACTCTGGAGCGAGAATTCATCACCCTATCCTGCTTTGAATTTCGATTCGGGGACTACAGGAGGAGCAACAAAGATACCATTCCAAGTGTGTGCTCACACTTGGCCGTGTGAGTAGTAGTACACTATTTTAAACCTCCCATTGCATGCCTTCTTTTTGGGTTTTATTACAGACCTTCTAAAATCTATTGGAGAGGCTGAATAGTTTTCTGGAGTCCAAAGAAGCCTCCCCAAAGAGTGCACTCACACCTGCCCGTGTGAGTGTTTGTAGTATATATTAACCCTGTTTGTATCCCTTGGGACATTATAATACTGTTAATGTATTCTGCTCATATGTTTATTCGTTTATCCCGTGGGTGATACTACACCAAAGAAGGAGAAGAAGTCCGCAGACGCAGAGTGAAGAACTACTCCACAAGACAGAGAGGAGAAGACCAAAAGATACCTTGATGCGACAGCATTTGCACAAGGCCGTGTGAGTGTTAAGATTTAATACACACTTCAAAACCCCATTGTCATTGCTTCAGGGTTCAACACACCTGAACTATATTTTGTTCCATTTCACCCTTCCACCTGTGCTCCCCCATCTCTTTCTCTTGTTTACTTTATTTGTACAATTATTTTAGTTTCTTATTATTTACATGTGATGTGAATACTGTTCAAAGACATTACATACAAAACAAACATTGAGCAGGTTTTCTTCTTTAAAGTATATTTATTTCTCTTTATGCTGAAGGAAACATTGTGTATAATTGACATTACATGCATAGTTTGATGTTATGACAATCACATTACAGAAGAGAATGATCATTTAGAGAAAATCTTTTCCAATTTCGATTTTTAAAAAGCAAATAAAAATACAGAATACTTTGTGATCTTGTGAGAATCTTCCACTCAGATCTGATATGATCACAAATAAACAATTTCTTTATTATGTATGTAGGATGTTAATATAATAATGCGGCATTAAAGAAGGTGCCAGGAATCTTCCAATTTCAGACAATTTATTTTCTTGTCTCTTCAGACTGAAGTCCCCGCTAGGAAGATGGAAAGAAAATACAGTAATTAGTGATGTTATATAATTTTCACATGTAGCCTAAAGATGGAGGATTTGGTTTTAGTTTGCAAACATTTTGGTGATTTTGTATGAATTCCACAAATTCTGGAACATTTTGTGCATGGGGGAGGGGCGGGGGGTTTAAAGAGAACAAGGGTGCGACATTTCCATCTTTATTTCCAAATCTTTTTTTTTTTTTTAATTGTGAAAGTTGTGAAATGTTTCTATTTTTCTCAAGTTTTCTTGACTTTTGTTAAAAAAAATGCGTGTCCCATGACTGGCAATGTATTGGGGGCGAACTGGCTTATTTCCTGAAATTTCTCTGAGTTTGCAATCTAGTACAAACATCTCACGTCAGTAATGCAATCTCTGAAACACATTTCTGTTGCCATTACCAAGTCTTCATGCTTCCTACATTCATTCTTACACTTTTTAAATGGCTGACATATCCGAGGCAGCGGGCAGACCTCTGTGATAGAACGCCTTTTATTTCTTAATATATTGTTTTCCAACATATTCTACCAGGAAAAATACCTTGATGTGCATCTTTCTAATTCCACCCCAGGGAAGAGAAAAAAACAAGATCACATAGAGGTTAATACTAAGGTAATTTGGAGCATAGAGTGTGTTTTCCCCCCATATACAGTATTCATTCCAGAAGGGGAGAATGGGGGAGCTTATGACCCAATGTATAATAATAAAGACAAAATGTATTTCAAATACAAGTCGGACATGTTCTTATAAAAGCATCGGGTGAAAAGGAGGATGCAGTGCTAACAAAACTCACCAATCACTGTTAGCTGATTCAGAGATCAGACAGGGCGAACAGTAGTCCTATTTTCATATAACCAGAGAATCCTGCACCGTTACTGTCTTTATAATCTATGGACAATTCTCATTTTTCTTTTCTAAACTGAGATGGACATGATGTGTCTGTACCCCCATTGCACCAGGCTATGAAAGATGGACATCATGTGCCTGTACCCCAATTACACCACAGTATGAAAGATGGACATTAAGTGACTGTACCCCCATAGCACCAGGGTTGAAAGATAGACATTAAGGGGCCTATTCTATAAACATTGACAAGATTTTGAGGACTAAGCTATTCAGAAAGCTTAGATAGCATGCCAAATTCGTTCAGGAAGTGCTCCTTCCCGAGCGATACTGTAGTGCTCCAACTCGCATTTTTTTAAAATCACGCTCTTCTAGTAGTTCCAATGAGATAATCAGGTCGAAGCTAGAGAGCAACTCGCAAATCTTATCTCACCACCCCATTGTGGCTGACTGGGAATAGCGGTAAGACTTAGATGAAAAAAACATTTTTACTGCATCGGATTGAAGCCGGGTGTTTCCAGATGTGGCACGCATTAATATCAGGTCCGGAGATCCCCTGCTTCCAATATATGTAATAAAAATAAACCACCCTAACCACCCACCCGGAAAGCCTAACCACCCACGGCTGTTGAGGAGCATTGCGTAGAGGGTCAAGAGGTTGCAGCTGGAGTAGGATTCGGAGGGTGAAGACAACAAAGGTAAGAAACACATTGATTGTATGTTATTTAATTGTGTGTTTTTTTATAGTTTGCCCATTGACTGCCAATGTGCTTATCTATGCCCATTTAGGGCATATACCTTTGGGTATAGTCACAGTGACAAGCAATACATATGTTTGCCAAACGTTTTTATTTATTAATTGTAATGTATTTTGTGTTATGCTTTTTTTTAGCTTGCTCATTCATTGGCAGTGTGGCAATCCATGCCCATATTGTGGGCATGGTTTACCACAGTCACAATCAATGGCTTTATTGTTAAATGCTTGTTTATATTTAAATGTCATGTGTTTTATTTATATTATTTTATTTATATTATGGTCTAACCATGGCCATATTATGGTCTAATCATGGCCATATTATGGTCTAACCATGGCCATATTATGGTCTAATCAATGGGTGCAGGGAGTAGTTACCCTGGGGAGGGTGGCTAGACCCCTGAGTGGGTAGCAAGGGACGGAGGTTAACCCCTTAATTACTATAGTGGTTACTAACCGACAAGATGATTAAGGGGTTAGTTTTTCATATAATGTAATTGATGATCTCAGTACTCAATCAATTTTGTTGGTACAGTATTTCCCAGAACATTGCTAATTAAGCAACTACTTTCTTGTATAATGTTGCCATATCAATAATATTGAGATTCTATGACTTAAGTCGGAATATAGTACTACATCTAGAGTGCAGTTTTGAGAGGGATCTAGTATAGGCTTTATGCTTGACACTTTATGACTTATAGGTTCAACTTGTCCCTATGCACCGATGTGTTACGCCGATGCTCGCCACAAACCGGGACCGAACCGCGGGGCTGAGGTGGGGTTATATAATCACCGACCTTAGTCCACGCAGACTGATCCGGAGTGCGCAGTTCATAGTCGTACATCGCAGGGTCAGGATTGGAGAAGGCAGCATCGTCGTTAATGAAGCAGGAGTTCGGCAACAGGAAGTCAGGAGTTCCCCGCTTCAGCTTAGGAGCGTGAGCGCGGGGGTGGCGTCTGCGCGAGGAGCGGCCTCGGCCCATGACGCCGATCTCAGCAGGAGGAGACAGCAGGCTGGCCGAAGTTCACCGCAGGGCAGCGTCGGGAAGAACCAACGCTTCAGCGCAGAAGTCCAAGGCAGGCCTCTGCAAGAGGATAGCAGCAGGTCGCAGGAAAGGAAGGGTAGCCACTGCTAGGAGGGAATGCAGCAGGTACCAGTGCTGGCAACAACGCTTCAGCACAGACGTTCAGGACAGGCCACTGCAGGGGAATAGCAGCAGGCCGCAGGAACAGAAAGGGTAGCCACTGCTAGGAGGGAATGCAGCAGGTACCAGTGCTGGCAACAACGCTTCAGCACAAGACGTTCCAGGCAGGACCCTGCAACAGGAATAGCATCATTCGCAGCAGGCCCAGAAAGGAAGGTAGCCACTGCTAGGAGGGAATGCAGCAGGTACCAGTGTGGCAACAACGCTTCAGCACGGACGTCCAGGAACAGGCCTCTGGATACTCAGGAACTTGGAAGTAAGAACACTTGGAGTGAGGCCTGGGGCGGGTTGTGGCAAGACAGTAACGTCCAGGTAGGAAATTATGCTCGGCGCTGGTTCAGTGCCAACGCTAGAATATAAAGGGCGGAGATCCAATCACAGGAGGAGGGTGTGTGATATTCCTCCAATGATGTAGCACAGGGCAGAAGCTGCATGAGAGGCAGCACATGTGCCTTTGATTGCCGGGGAAGCTTGCAATCGCATGATTCTGCAAGGCTATAGTCAAAGCCAGTAGTGGATTCCTACAGTACCCCCCCCCCCTTCAAGTGAGACCTCCGGACGAACAGGAACCATCACAGATTTGGGGGACATGGAATTGTTCTAAACTCTTAGGCGAGGGTGCGTTGAAAGCCCATAGTTTGTTGGGGTTCCTTACAGTACCCCCCACCATGGTGAGAAGCCTGGTGACAAGGACCATTCATAGGTCTGGGAGACATTGAGTTGTTCCTGAAGTGTCTCCGGCGAGAATTAGGTCCACAATCCAGGTGTACATTGGCTGTGTGCCATAAAAGACAAGCGGTTGGCACTGCAGTTCTTGGTACATGGACAATGGGTCTGAGGGCTCCGGAATGGAACATCAGAAGGGCAGTAGCAGGTGGTCCGGTGCATAGTAATAGTCCAAGAGTACGGACACAGGACACAGATGTCGGACAAAAATTGGCAGAGGGATCTTCAGAGAAGGCAATGTCTTTAGTGAAATCAGCACGGAGGAAGTTGAGAAAGTCTTTAGCTTCCAAGGAATTCGGGTGATGGTTAGCGAGGGGGAATGGGGCGGAGGGTTCACTACAAACTATCGCAGCGGTACTTTTGATACAAAAAGGGTTGCTATCCTAGGCAATTTGCAAGAGTCTGTAGCAGTGTGTATGCAACCCTTGTCATGGTACTGGCAGTTGAAGAAGGATCCGCTTCCTTTGGTTTGTGATCTTTAGAGAGAATAACTCCGAAATTGTGGCCTTGGTGAAGGACTAATAAGCATGTCTATACCCATAATGGACCCATAGAGAATAGGGACGGACGCTTCAGGTAAAGCGACGAGGTCCGTAAGGGTACCTTCGTCTTAGAGAAAGGCCAAATGCCATCCAGAAGGGCACTTTGGGCACCGCACAGAGACCTGGTGTAAGGAGTCTGTTTGAAAGGTGAGAAACAGATCTCAGGCGGTTTACGGTGCATCAGCCTTAGGGAAAAAAAGTCTTGGGGTTAAAGCTGGGTACTCCAAACAGAGAAAGAAGACAGAGAACTAGAGCTTGGCTTCGGAGTGAAGGTCCCAGGTACCAGGTTACATGATACTGTGGGAGAAGCAATGCAAATTGTTACTGTTTTAAACATAGGGTTTTTAACATCGGTAGCTCCAGGCACATTCTTGAGAGGTAACCCTAGTTTTTGGGACAGGATAGTCAATGCAAGTACCCCAAGTATTGTGGAAGACACTGAGAAATATCGTATCTTAAAGAGGGATCTTTGAAAAAAGGGAAAGTTCCAAATGCGATAACCCTGAGTTGTGTTAGTAGACATACAGTCAGTAGTGGATACCCCGAATACTGTGGGTGAATCAGCGTTGAAACAGTATTATTACAGTAGTGGGCATCCCAGATTAAAGTCATTTTAATGATCCCGGAGGCTGTGGCATGATCCGTGAGAAACTGGGGGTAGGACTTTCCATAGAACAAGGGACATATTGCGTAATGAAATCAGAGAACAGTGCGTTGTTTCAGAATTGGGTCCCAGAGAATCCCTAGTGAGGGCATCAGAACTCCATGGGAAACTTAGTGACAGGGTTTTGGACAATTAAAAGCATTGCAGGTATCACAGACCTAATAGGAGAATACCTTGCAAAACAGAAATTTTAGTAAAGGTGTATGGCATCACAGAAAGGACAGACAGAAGTAAGCTAGGCACAGATTGCTTCTACAACAGAAGATTTTGCAGCAGAGCTTAACTCAGCGGCTGCTTGAGAAACTTTAACTACAGTGAGAAGGGACTGCAGGTTTACAAAATCAGGGATAAAGGGAGTTTTACATTTGAAAACTTGATCCTTTAAAAAAGGGGAACCCTGACTGTAATTTTACTAAGGGAGCAACAGCAGATATGCTGATCTCAGAAGGGTCACTTGGAAAGGGAATATATGTACTGTTCACTTTCTTTTTAACCAGGATTTGAGAAAAGGAGACCACAGACAGTGCAGTGGGCAACCACGACTGTGCTGGTCTGAAGTGGGTATTTGGGAAAAAAGTGTCTGGGACTCACAGAACGACAAGATTCCACGAAAAGGGGTCTATGCTCGGAAGCAGGGATTTCAGCTCTCTGGTGACAGACGGGGTCAGCGAAATACCTAGGAGTACGGGATTTCTGCGAACAGGTTTAGAGAAACAAACGCGCTCCAGAATACTCTTACTGGAGCCAGTATTATTGCCCGAAAGTTCAGGGGGCGTAGCCCCGAGAATTTAGCTGAGTCGGGGTCATAAGCAGGTTCATCCTCTGAGGCTAAGGTAGGGTATCCCTGACTGACGGACTACAGGGATTTACCAAGGAGTTCATAGGGCTGACCTGTAGGGTTAAATAGAAAAAACCTCAAGGGTTACAATTACTCTGTACCCCAGAATCAGGGAATAGAAGCTAGTCTCGAGAGTGGGGTCATAGGGGGTTTGCCTACTTGCCCTAGGGACCCTAACATTAAACTGCGGCTCTCAATACTAGGGTTAGCAGTGGGGACCTCACAGAGCAACTAGTAGGGTTTAAACACGAAAAAAACACTCGGGAACAGAGCTTAGAATTTTTGGTTTAGAAAAAGAGGGCACAAACAGGATTCATTCTCTCTGGTGCTAGGGAAGCACACACTGACCTGGGAATGCAGGGATTTACAGTGGGGGATCATAGGCCTGACTAGCAGGGGGGTAAAGAACGGAATAACCTCAGGGAAAGAATTTAGGGAGGTTAACTCAGGATAGGGGAGCATGGCACTTATTCCTGGTGGTGACAGCGACAGAGATGAGACCCAGGATGGTTTGATCATTTCTGACGCAGGGAGGTACCCCCACAGGTTTCAAAGGATTCTGCATCTAACTGACTCTACAATGATGCAGAGGCGGTGGAAGGAGGGGTGTCTGTTCCACGCTTATAAACCGTGTGCTTGTAGGCTTAAGGAAAGTTCTGTCTATTTAATCCTGATATTGATCACATGAGGAGGGGCGACCTGTTGTATAGATGGAATGTCCAGTGATGAGGCCAGGTCATAGCGTTGCCTCTGGGCCGCGAGCGAGTTCCAAAGGGTACACGTATCCCAGGTTTTTTAAAGGGGAATCAGGGGAGCGTTATACATCAGATAGGAGACCGTTTAAGTCCCGGAATGCAGCAAGACATTAAAAGAAAGAGATCACAACGGCATTGTCTTTGCAAAGGGGTTTTAAAAAAAAAACCTTTCATAAGTATAAGGTATTCAATCAAGGCTGGAATTAAAAATTTCACAAGATAATGGCCTTCACAGTGGGACTAGTACGCAGGCCGGGACATAAACTTCAGTTGGAAATTGACCACCCCCCGCCACGGCGCTTGGTCAGCGTTTTTGTTGGCCGAACATGCAGTTAGCGCCGATGCCTCGCCCCAAACCCGGGACGCCCCGTACCCGCGGGGCTGAGGGTGGGTTTATTAATCACCGACCTTAGTCCACGCAGACTGATCGGAGTGCGCAGTTCATAGCGTAGACGCAGGTCCGCCCAGTGGTCAGGATGGAGACGGACAGCATCGTCGTTAATGCAAGCAGAGAAGTTCTGGCCCAGGGAAGCTCAGTGTTCCCCCCACCGCTCCCCCCCCCCCCCCGCTCCCCCTGCTTGACAGCCTAGAGAGCGTGATCGTCTGGGGGTGGCTGTCTGCAGTAGGAGACGGCCCTCGTCCCATGACGAGCCGATCTCCGCAGGAGGAGACAGCAAGGCTGGCGAAGTTCACCAGAGGCAGCGTCGGGATAGAAACCACAGCTTCAGCGAAGAGTCCAGGCAGGGCTGGGGGGTAGCCACTAGATAGGAGGGGAATGCAGCAGGTACCAGTGCTGGCAACAAAAACGCTTCAGCACAGATCGTCCAGGGCAGGCCACTGCAAGGAGATAGCAGCAGGCCCCGGAAAGGAAGGGTAGCCACTGCTAGGAGGGAATGCAGCAGGTACCAGTGCTGGCAACAACGCTTCAGCACGGACGTCCAGGAACAGGCCTCTGGATACTCAGGAACTTGGAAGGTAAGAACACTTGGAGTGAGGCCTGGGGCGGTTTGTGGCAGAGACAGTAACGTCCAGGTAGGAAATTATGCTCGGCGCTGGTTCAGTGCCAATGCCTAGAATATAAAGGGCGGAGATCCAATCACAGGAGGAGGGTGTATGAGTATTCCTCCAATGATGTAGCACAGGGCAGAAGCTGCAATGAGAGGCAGCACATGTGCCTTTGATTGCCAGGGGAAGCTTGCAACTGCATGATTCTGCAAGGCTATAGTCAAAGCCAGTAGTGGATTCCTTACACGATGTACATGTACCATTTATTACTTTTTTACTTTAATTAGGCTGAGCAGTCGGTCATCTATAGTTGTTTTACTAATAGTAATTTTGACCATTATTGTACTGTATGTGTTGGAGGGGATGGGGCTGTTGGGGTAGAGGAGGTGAGTAGTAGGGTTGTTTTATTGTAATGTTTCTTGGGGGTAGCGGGGGGGTGTGAAGGGGGTAGTTGCCCCAGGGTGGGTGGTTAGGCCTCTTGGGTAGATAGCGGGATGGGTTAACACCTTCATTACAATAGCAGTTCCTCACCCTGGGTCAACTGCCCCTTCACACACCCCATTTATCCCTAAGTACCCAGGTACGTGGGATTAACCCCTTCATTGCCGTAACAACTAGCCGCTAAGGTAATGAAGCAGTTTTTATTTTAATCACACAGTATTGTAGCAGGGGGACTCCGGGGATGAACCACTTTAATTTCAGGTTTGGGGAGATATATTTGGACGGCCCCACTAAATGTGACGCATGAGTTCCCTCTGATTACAATTCCTGAAGCAAAGAGGAGAGACATTAGCATAGTGTTTCTGCTTTGATCAATAGCTCCATTTTCTTGTGAAAAATTATATCAAATGTAAGAACCTGTTTCTTACATCTGGTGCAATTCATTAGAAGCAATATACAAAAGAAATACAAGAACTTCTGGTGGCTTTAAAAAAAATGGGGTGTAGCTTTATTCAAAGGATCGGTGTTTCGGTCCTAACACAGAACTTTGTCACGATGTAAGAACCGAAATGTCAATCCTTTGAACATGGTACAAAAGTTGCTGTAAAGTCTGTGATAGGGTGACACAGAGATACAAGCAAAAAATTATGCTCTTTGCCTCAATTATGCTCCACAATTACCCTACTACAAACCCTGGGGCCACAAGCTTTTTTCAAAACTAAAGCTAATTACCCCCCAAACATCTTCTAAACTCCTCTAGTACTCTGGTAATAATGAGGCAGAAGCCACTGATGGCTGAGGGTGAGGAGGCTGATTTGGTTGGCATCACATAATCAGTGTGACTGGTGTGACAGGCGTCTGTGTGCCAATGCCACTTCCACTTCTCATTTTCTTGGGGATAAGGCACTTCCAGGCCTGGGAATATCTGCAGATTCTCAACATCACTATACTTCGGGGCTTATTCATTTTCAGGAGTAAAGGAGTAAATACAGTATGTTCTAATGTGTATAGCAATGTTCATTCTGATTAATGAGGGGGAGCGGTAAGAATAAGATGTTACTGATTTATAATGACTATTTAATACCATATGAACAATATATTCGCTATGGAATTCAATAAACAAATATCCATCTGATCTAAGACGTTATAAAATGCCAGGTTTTCCTCAGTGGCTGTGGGTTTGCAACTTCTGATCCTCTGCGTCTCTATTAGGCATAATAATTTTTCGGACTAAATTACCCTTATTTTCCAGCTGCTTCTATTCATCCCATTCCCCGGACTTTCTGTGCTGGGAAACCTACTTTATGCATTTGAAAAATAGATGCACATCTCAATTTCTGTCCAAATTATCGTTTTTATTTTGTTTTAAGTACAGTGTATTCTGAAGAGTCTTTCCCCCCCTTAATTTCAATATTATAACCTACCACCTCTGCTTGCAAGATCTTCCATGCAGCTCCTACACCCTCATCTTTGAGAGCGTTCCTAATTATAACACAAGTGATTATTTATTAGTATGTGGTGCTGTACAGTCAATAGTTCCTTGGAATAAATGTTCATGAAAGGCTGGAAAGTAAATAAAATGACACTTATTTTTTCACTTGATGTATGAACTAGAGATGTGCAAATATTTGCAGCACTTTGCAGACAAAATAAAATTGACACTTGGTTTTGTGCTGAAAAATGTGCAATTTTTTTTCTGTTTGGTCAAAATGAGAAACGTTGCTCCAGACCCTGAAATAGGGGCAGAGGTGAGAGAGGACATGCATATAACACGTGGGGAGATCCCTGTGACCACACCTCACGTATGAGGGAAATAATGCTATGTGCGTATACAAATTTACATATTTAAATGCGATTATTTCCCATGTATCTCAGGCGTGCTGACAGATAGCTCTCCCCATGTTGTATAGATGAGTGTTCTGGGAGATATATATAGCTGTAACAGACATTATCATCCCCATTAGTGAGTTCATGCACAAAAACTGTTAAATAATGAGCCACCGTTAACACAATACAAGGCGTTAACGGGTGCAATAACGTCTGCTAGATCTGTAAGTCAATTTTCACTCTAGAAACAAGGACGCTTGCTCTCGATCTCTAAGTTTGTGACATTTTGCCCATTCCTGCAGCGTTTTAGACAGATTTTGTGATTTATTTATTTTTTTAGACTTGTCTGGCAAAACGGAAACATTTAAAAAAAAATTGCAAACGCCGTGGTGACAGTTTTGTAAATAATAAATGTTAACCTAGACGTAAAGGATTGGTGAATAAAAACTATACTTACATCTACAGTGAATTTCAGGATACATAATAACCCCTTTTACGCATTTCTTTGTAATTGTTTCATTTTTTTTTTGCATATCCAAGTTTGCATGTAAATGTAATTTTCGTTGAACTTTCAAAATATTTTCTATGTTGCTGGCTCGTGGATAATTCTAAATTATGTTTATCAAGAATTTCCTGGTTTATATAACAGGCATCTGTAAAATTAAAGTACAATGTTGCTCCTACCTACTGTACTGGAAGGAGAAAGTGCTAAGAAAGGCCACACAGTGATATAAAAGAAATAAACGTTATGATAATATTTTAAATTAATTTATCAGATGTCAAAAGAAAAGACAGACAAAGAAACCCTATCCGTGGTGCCCTCCGCTTGAACAAATCATTCACTGTAGTTAGTTGGTTACCGATATACTAATAGATCAGGATTAGACATAAAATATAACTTTTACTTAATATACTTTAGAAAATGGTTATTCATAATAAAAAAAAGTGTGAATAGTTACAGGTGAAAATATAAAACACAAATCTACAAACACAATATACTGTACAAAATGTAATAATTGTGACTACCTCAGAACAGTATACAGGTATACCCCGCATTAACATACGCAATGGGACCGGAGCATGTATGTAAAGTGAAAATGTACTTAAAGTGAAGCACTACCTTTTCCCACTTATCGATGCATGTACTGTACTGAAATCGTTATATACGTGCATAACTGATGTAAATAACGCATTTGTAAAGGCGCCATAGCCTCCCTGCTTGTGCACAGGTTCGGTACAGGTAGGAAGCCGGTATTGTTATTCAGGACGTGATGACAGGCGCATGCGCGAGCTGCCGTTTGCCTATTGGGCGATATGTACTTACTCGCGAGTGTACTTAAAGTGAGTGTACTTAAAGCGGGGTATGCCTGTATTTGTCTTTTTCTTTTGAGATCTCCTGAGATGGATATAGATAGATCGATAGATAGATACAGAGATAGATAGATACAGAGATAGATAGTGTGGCAGGATGGCCGTGGTAAGTGAGGAGACAACACGACTTTTCTGGTGAAATAGTGCTGGTGGATTTATTTGTCCAAAAAGGGTAACTAAAACAATGGGTACTCTGTCCCTTTAAATGAAAACGTAAACAAAAACCTAACCCCGGTCGGGGCACTGACTAAACAAAAGTGCAGGCTATCTACCTGGCTGGCTAGCTAACCTAGTCCAGCCCAACAATGTTCAACAATACGAGTTGGCTCCTTACCTGGGAGCTTTATTCCCCCTTGGGACAGGATCAATCTGAGCAGCCTGTGTCTGTCTGTCAACACTCCTCTGTCTTCTCTCTGTGCCTGAGAGAGACTGCCACCCCAGAGGCATTTCCTCTTCCTGTTTTAAAGCAGGTGAACTAGCATAATTTGAATCACCTGTGGACTGCTTAATAAGCTGGGTTAACCCCTCGTCTACTGGAAAGCATGCATACTGCCATCTCTTACTAACATATACAGAGTCAATGACCCTGCCACATATCCCCCTTCCCAGCGTAACGTTACCAAGTGGAGCGGCCCGTGCACCAAGACTGTGCACCCTAGAGAGTGCATCAGCATTACCGTGCAGTGTGCCTGGCCGATGTTGGACTGTGAAGTTGAAAGGTTGCAACGACAGAAACCAACGGGTAATTCTCGAGTTCTTTTCTTTATTTCTATGCATCCACTGTAGGGGTGCGTGATCTGTAATGAGCGTAAAAGACCTGCCTAAAAGGTAATACTTCAATGTGTCTGTTGCCTACTTTACGGCCAAACCCTCTTTTTTTTTATTGTGGCATATCTTTGTTCGCGGGGACACAATTTGCGACTTAAATAGAGGACCGGGTGTTCCTCTTCTCCTACAAACTGGAACAGTACTGCTCCGAGACCTACTTCGGAGGCGTCCGTTTTCAGAAAAAAACTCCTTCATAAAATCCGGAGCTACCAAGACTGGGTGAATACAGAGCGCTGTAAGTAGGTCTAAAAATGCGGTCTCCGCATCACTGTTCCATTTGACAACATCAGGTGCCATTGTCTTTACTAAATCTGAAAGCTGTGCAGCCCGGGTTGCAAAATGGGATATAAATCGCCTGTAGTAACCTACAATGCCTAGAAATGTCCTAACCTGTTTTTCTTTAAGGGGACGGGGCCAACTCTCAATGGCTTCAACTTTATTGAGCTGAGGTTTTACTGTCCCCCTTTCCACAACATAGCCAAGATATTTTGCTTCTGCTAGGCCGACTGAACATTTAGCTGGGTTGGCTGTAAGACTCGCCTCCCGAAAGGTTCTCAACACTGCCTCAACCTTTTGTAGATGTGAGTCCCAATCTGGACTATGAATTACCACATCGTCTAAGTACGCTGAGGCGTAGTTCGAGTGTGGGTGTAACTTATTCATCAACCTTTGGAAGGTTGCAGGTGCCCCATGAAGGCCAAAGGGTAAGACAGTATACTGGAAAAGACCATCAGGTGTGGAGAAGGCTGTTTTCTCTTTTGCTGAACTTGTTAAGGGGATTTGCCAATAACCCTTTGTAAGATCTAAAGTGGTTAGAAAACGGGCCCTCGCCAACCTCTCAATTAACTCGTCTACCCGCGGCATAGGATAGGCATCAAACTTCGAGACTTCATTTACTTTTCTAAAGTCATTACAGAACCGTATTAACCCATCTGGCTTAGGTACCAAGACAATAGGGCAGGACCATTGACTATGGGACTCCTCAATTACGCCTAACTCTAGCATCTTCTTTACCTCTGACTGAATAGCCCCTCTTCTGGCTTCTGGAATTCTATAGGGTCTTGTCTTAATGGCTATGCCCGGCTTGGTGACGATATCATGGGAAATCACCCTAGTTTTCCCTGGTACGCTAGAAAATACATCCCTGTTCCTTTTTACCAAGTCTACAGCTTCTCTGTATTGTTCAGGAGTGAGTTCTGCCGATATTCGAACGAGTGGATCCTCCCCTTTCCTGGATTTATTAGTTACTACCGTCAGACATGCCTCTCTATCCTTCCAGGATTTTAATAGATTTATGTGATAAATTTGCTTTACCTTCCTCCAATCTGGCTGTCGATATTTATAATTCACCGGGCCGACCTGTTCTAGAACCTCATATGGCCCCTGCCAATATGATAACAGCTAGCTTTCGGCCGTGCGAACCAGCACCATTACTCGGTCCCCTGGTCGGAAGTTGCGAACCGTAGTCTGTCTGTTGTAAAGGTTCTGTTGGGCCCTCTGTGCCTCTTCTAAATGTTGTCTGACTATGGGGGTAATATGCGCAATGCGTTCTTTTAAATCTTCCACAAATTGGACGACATTTTTCCCTGGAACAACTTGTTGCTCCCACTCTTCTTTGAGGCTATCCAGAATCCCTCTTGGGCGCCTCCTATACAGAAGTTCAAATGGGGAAAACCCTGTAGAGGCCTGTGGCACCTCCCGGATAGCAAACAAGAGATAAGGCAACAAGGTGTTCCAGTTCTTCCCATCACTAGCAACCACCTTTCTTAACATCATCTTCAGAGTTTTATTAAATCGTTCTACCAGTCCGTCCGTTTGCGGATGGTAAACAGATGTTCTTAGGGACTGTATTTTTAGCTCTACACATAAATCTCGCATAAGCTTAGATGTAACCGGGGTACCCTGATCTGTCAAAATTTCCTTCGGTATCCCGAGTCGGGAGAATACCTGTAACAATTCCTTAGCTATAGCTTTGGAGGAAGTATTACGTAAAGGCAGCGCCTCTGGATAGCGAGTGGCATAGTCTAGGATCACTAGGATGTATTGATGACCCTTGGCAGATTTCTCCAAGGGACCCACTATATCCATGGCGATCCTTTCAAATGGGATCTCAATAACAGGCATAAGGATCAATGGGGCCCTCAAACTTGGTCGGGGGGCTGTCAACTGACACTCAGGACAAGAGGCACAGAATCTCTTTACTGCATTATATATCCCTGGCCAGTAAAATCTTTTTAGGATTCTTTGCTTTGTCTTCTCTACTCCCAGATGACCCTCCAATAAGTGAGAGTGTGCTAGCTCCAGGACCTTCCTTACTAATGAACTGGTTACTAGCAATTTTTCTATTTCTTGGCCCTCCTCTTGGCTCACATGGTATAACAAATCATTTTGAATACAAAAATAGGGATAAGATTCCTTGGTTGTCCCTTCTACCGGGACTCCATTAACTTCTACCGCCTGGCTAAACCCATTTTTCAACTGGGGATCATTAGCCTGCTCCCTACCAAAGTTAGTCAGGGAAAGTTCTAGACTTCCAAAACCTTCCTCATCTGGAGTTTGTCCGGTTACCTCCACGGGTGACTCGACACCTGAGCATCAACAGGCCCTGTCTCGGACAACTCCTCTCTCTCTGGTCTCCCTCCATTAGGAGTAGTAGCCAGGGCTAACTGGGGTGGGGGCGTACCTTTTTTTTTTTCTTCCTTCCTACGTTCTCGTTTCGACTTAGTGGTTTTAGACACCTCGGAGACTAATTCGGGGTCTGTAAATGGAAAAAGCTCATCTGGAGTAGGATTGTTTAAGGTGAGCTGTCCTCTGATCAGGGTGTCAAAACCAGGGAAATTACAGCCTAACACTAGGGAATGGGGTAACGTTGGTACAATTGCTGCTGTAGTTTGGATGACTTGCCTCTCGACTTTCACTTTTATCAGAGTCGTGGTGTACGGAAGCGTACACAAATGCACACATAATACCCGCAACTTCTCACCCTGGTGTAACCGGAGTGTCAAGGATTGAACTTCGGCTGAAGTGGATCCCAGTAGCAGGAACAGCAGGGAGCGAAGTAGGGGTCACAAGCAGGGGTCCGAGGCAGGCGGCAGGTAGCGAAGTCAGGAAACAAGCAGAGGTCGGCAACGAGGAAACTGGAACAGGATGATAGCAAAAGCTAACACAGCAGTAAACACAAGAACCTTGCAGGTGCTAAGGAACCAGTATAAACAAGGCAAGGAGGAACAGGAAAGGGAGGTTTAGGTTTATATAGGCAGGCTGAGAGGTGGAGCACAGGTGCAGAGGGTGCTAGGTAACAGGTTCTGGAATGTTCCTAGTTTAGCAGCAGCAATCCGGTGGACAAGTTTAGGTACTGCAGGCTATAACAAGACATTAGAGGGCAGCAGTCCCGGTGGCAAAGCAAGGTACAGCAGGCTAGAGAATATGACATTACTCCCCCCTCCCAAGAGAGTTCTTCGGACGATCCTTGCTAAGCTGTTCTGGATATGTCGGTGGAAAGCTTTGACTAGTCGCGGAGCATGTACAAAATCTTTGGGTTCCCAAGACCTCTCCTCTGGGCATAGCCCCCCCAGTGAACCAGGTACTGTAGTTTCCCTCGGTTTGTAACCTGGAATCCAAAATTCTTTCCACAATGATTCCTCTTCGTTATCCACGAGGATGGGTTCAGGGGGAGGAAGTCTCCGTCCCAGGAAACGGGTTCTCACGGAAAGGTTCGCAGGAGAAGAGTGAAACACAGGGTGTATTTGATGGTCTCAGGAAGCTCTAATCTGAAGGACACTGGATTTATTGTGCTGAGATGCGAAAAGGCCCGATGTACTTTTGGCCCAATTTAATGGTTGGAACCTTTAGAAGTAGATTTGTGAGAAAGCCAGACTTTATCCCCGACTTGAAATTCTGGGGAGGGTCTGCGGTGTTGGTCTGCTGCTCTTTTGTACTTTACTTGAGTCTCACGAAGGTCTGTTTGAGGGTCTCTGGATGTCTCGCAGAGTCTCCAGTTTCTCTGTAACTGCCGGGAATGGGCCTGAAGATGGGAAAACGAGGAATAAAGGTTGGATGAAATCCATAATTTGAGAAAAAGGGACTCTTCTGAGTCGATGAATGATGTGAGTTGTTGTATGAAAACTCAGCTAATGGTAGGAAATCAATCCAGTCATCTGGAGATGACAACAAAACATCGTAAGTATTGTTCCAAAGTCTGATTGGTCCTTTCTGTTGGCCATTGGATTGTGGATGATAGCCAGACGATAAATTTAACGAATTCCTAGAGAGGAACAGAAGGTCTCCAAAATTTTGAAGTGAATTGTACCCCTCTATCGGATATGATCTCATCAGGAGCCCCGTGAAGCCGAAACACCTCTTTCACAATCAACTGGCGTGTCTGGTCTGCAGAAGGAAGATTCTGTGCTGCAATGAAGTGAGCCATCTTTGTAAGTCGATCCACCACTACCAGGATGGTATTATGTCCATTTGATCGTGGCAGGTAACATATAAATCCATTGATATGGACCCCCAAGGACGAGTTGGAACCGGAAGAGGCTGCGTAAAACCACGGGTGATGCTCGAGGGGTCTTGGTCCTAGCACAAGTTTCACAGGAGAGGCATAGTCTTTAACATCTGTGCTAATTTAGGCCACCAAAAAGAGCGAGACAACAGTTCCTGTGTCTTGAGGACACTGGGTGACCCGCGGGTCGGGAGTCGTGCATTAATTGAGAGCACCTCTAATCTTACCTCCTTAGGAACGAACAGACGATCATTACAGTTCCAGAGACCATCACATAGAAATAGTTCTGCTTCGCGGAGGAGGGTCTTTAAGAAAAGTGTCATTTGAGTAGGCTCCCTTTATTCGTGTGAGGAGATCGGCAGAGAATGTGACGCCCAAAAAATTCTTTTTGGAAGAATAGTTTCTTCTTGCTCTTTGTCTGAGCTAGGATTCGGAAAGGACCGTGAACAAGGCGTCGGCTTTCCCATTCTTGGAGCCAGGGCGGGTATGAAATGTGGAACTGAAATCTTGCAAAGAAGAGAGCCCATCTGGCTTGTCGGCAGACAGTCTCTTGCGGATCGAATGAATTCTAAGTTCCTATGATCCGTAAAGACCGTAATTGGATGATTGGCCCCTCCAGTAGATGTCTCCTCAGAGAATGCAGCTTTTAGCCAAGAGTTCTTTGTTTCCGATGTCATAATTTCGTTCAGCTGTTGGACATTTGGTATGAATAAAAAGCACATGGATGAAGGAGCATCTTGGGTCCAATTCTTTGTGACAGAATGGCACCAACAGCGGAGTCGGATGCATCCACTTCCAAGATGAATGGTAATTCTGGATTTGGATGGATGAGGATAGGGCAGATGTGCAGATGTGAAGAGTGACTTCAATTGTTCGAAGCGCATTCCGCTTTAGGAGACCATTTGAAGGGGAATTCCTTCCGTGTGAGTTGGGTGATTGGGGCAATATGCCAGAGAAATTTTTAATAAAACGTCTATAAAATTGGCAAAACCCAAAATCTGAATGTCCTTTTCATTCCGAGGGATTGGCCATTCCACCACGGCTTGAATCTTGCCTGGGTCCATACTCAAACCCTCGGGAGAGATGATGTAACCGAGAAATGCAAGCTGGTTTTTTCGAATTCGCATTTTTTCAACTTGATGTATAAATTGTACTTACGGAGACGCTCAAGGACAATTCGGACATGTCTCTGGTGATCCATGATGTTATCTGAAGAAGACTAGGATGTCATCCAGGTATGCCACTACGAATTGGTCCAATAATTCTCGGAGGACATCATTGATTAAATGCTGGAAGGTAGCAGGGGCATTACAGAGTCCGAAAGGCATCACCAGATATTCATAGTGCCCATAACGGGTTCGGAAGGCTGTTTTCCATTCGTCACCGGGTCGAATGCGGACCAAATTATACGCTCCTCTGAGATCTAATTTGGTAAAGATCTTGGCTGACCGAATTCTTTCCAATAGTTCAGGAATCAGAGGTAATGGATACCTGTTCTTCACCGTTATCTTATTTAGTTCCCGATAGTCAATGCAGGGGCGTAGAGAACCGTCTTTCTTTCCCACGAAGAAGAGCGCAGCGCCTGCTGGAGAAGTAGAGGGTCGGATAAAACCCTTTGATAGGTTCTCCTGTAGGTAATCATTGAGGACCTTCAATTCCGGTTCTGAGAGGGAATAAATTCTTCCAAACGGAATAGCAGCACCCGGTAATAATTCAATGGGACAGTCATAAGAGCGATGTGGGGGAAGCGTATCCGCGTTCTTCTTGTCACACACATCTAAAAACTCAGAGTAAGGAGCCGGCAGAAGATTTTCTTGAGACGAGGAAATCTTATGTATTCCTACACACTCTGGTATAGGAGTTTTAGGTAGACAGGCTAGCTGACAGTGCTCCGAGGGAAACGTGAGTGTCTTGGTCTTCCAGTCGATTAGTGGGTTATGGATCATGAGCCATGGAATTCCCAGAATCACTGGAAACAAAGGTGATGGAATGAGACCAAATGAAATCTTCTCCTGGTGATTGGGCTCCATGATTAGTGTTAAGTTGCTGGTTTCATGGGTAACAGGTCCAGAGCTCAAGGGAGAACCGTCAACGACTTCCATCCTTTCTGGCGATTCCTTGGCTACAAATGATACCGAATTGTTCTTGGCGAATTCTATGTCCATAAAATTCCCTGCCGCCCCTGAGTCGACCATTACTGTGGTTGAAAAACGATGTGTTCCTTCCTCGATGATAATAGGAACCAGGAGGTGAGGGTGTAGCGAAGGAGGGTTATCTTTCCTTTGAGAAGCAGAGAGAACAGTTTTTGAAATAGCGTGCAGCTGATTTCTTCTAGGGCTCTGGAAAGAAGACCGCCTGGACTTGTTTGGGCAATCAGCGAGATAGTGCCCATCGTTTCCGCAATATAAACAGAGATCTTCTGTTCGGCGTCTATTCCTTTCCCCCGGTTGAGATGGGTCCCCGCAGTGTATTTACTTGCATCGGCTCCTCCTCCGTCTCCCTGGAACGTCTTGGGGTACTGACATCTCTAAACCCGGGGGTGCTTGGCATGAACCCCTGTCTCTCCAATCGTCTTTCCGTAAGCCTACGATCAATTTGTATGCATAAACGGACAAAGTCCTGAAATCTCTCTGGGGTCTCCACCCGGGCTAGTTCGTCTTTAACTTGCTCCGAGAGACCCTGCCGAAAATGATATTTCTGCGCGGCCTCATTCCACTCAGTATCATTAACCCATCTGCGGAATTCAGCGGCGTACTCAGCTGCCGAGCGTCTTCCTTGACGAAGATTGTTCAGAGTTGCCTCAGCGGTTGCACTACGATTTGGGTCATCAAAAATAAGACTCATGGCATCGATAAACTCCTCCAGGTCCCTTAGTAGTGGGCTATCCTGTTCTAACATAGGGGAGACCCAAGCAAGGGCCTCATCCTTGAGCAGGGTTATGATCAGTCCAACCCGGGCTTCGTTGTTATAATAGATGGTAGGCTGAAGCTTGAACACATGTCTGCATTGATTAAGGAAATCCCGAAAAGATTGTCTTTTTCCTCCAAATTTTTCCGGAAGGGTTACACGGGGTGCGGTTTGCACAGTCACAGTGTTTTGACCAGACAAGGTGATTAAGGCTGCACGTAGTTCACGATTCTCAGCTTCCGCAGTGGCGGCTTTTTCTTCTAAGCGGCCAAGACGATTAAACACGTGTCTTTGTTGTTCCTGGTAACCAACCATGATATGTTGCAAGTCATGGAGTGTCTGAGCCTGAGTCGGGTCTGTTCCAGCGGAATCCATGGTAGGGCCTGTTTATTCTGTCAAGGATTGAACTTCGGCTGAAGTGGATCCCAGTAGCAGGAACAGCAGGGAGCGAAGTAGGGGTCACAAGCAGGGGTCCGAGGCAGGCGGCAGGTAGCGAAGTCAGGAAACAAGCAGAGGTCGGCAACGAGGAAACTGGAACAGGATGATAGCAAAAGCTAACACAGCAGTAAACACAAGAACCTTGCAGGTGCTAAGGAACCAGTATAAACAGGCAAGGAGGAACAGGAAAGGGAGGTTTATATAGGCAGGCTGAGAGGTGGAGCACAGGTGCAGAGGTGTCAGGTAACAGGTTCTGGAATGTTCCTAGTTTAGCAGCAGCAATCCCGGTGGACAAGTTTAGGTACTGCAGGCTATAACAAGACATTAGAGTGGCAGCAGTCCCGGTGGCAAAGCATAGGTACAGCAGGCTAGAGAATATGACACGGAGAGGCTTAACCAACTTCCTTGATACCAAGCTAATATTACTCCCTGAGTCAACCAGGGCGGAAACTGGTTTACCATTTAAAATCACCGTGGTGAGGAAGTTGTGGGTACGTTTTCCCTCGCGGGTCATACCTACCACTCCACAAAATTCAGACTTCACAGAGCCATACGCACACTCCATTGGCTCAGACAACTGTGGGCAGTGAGCCTTAATATGCCCCATCTCCCCACACTCAAAACAAACAATTGACCCAGTTCGTTCTTGAAACCCTTTGAGATTTAGAGTTTCTGTCCCTATCCGGGTTTTCTTCCACCCTCTCAAATCGTGCGAACGGTCGTGGGTCCTTGCGCCAGCGCTGGCCTCTACCATTCGTGTTGGGACGTGGGTTGTGGTTTGGGCGAGGGGAGCGTGACAGTTCACAGGTAGCCAGAAACTGCTCCACTGCGCCTACCATGGCATCACTAGTGAGTGAATCTCCCTGCCCCACTCACCGTTGAAGGTCCTGGGGTAATGCTCGAATGAAGCGGTCCAACACCACCATCTCAAGGATCCGTGTCGGGCTATATACCTCTGGTTTTAGTCACAAGGACGCTAGGTGAATCAAATCCCATAATTGGGATCTGGGCGGCTTCTGTGGTATCTCCACGTATGGAACCTCTGCGAACAAACTGCGGGAGTCACTCCAATCCTTGCAAGGATTTCGCTTTTCAGACAGTCAAAGTCTGCTGCAGCTTCTTCGTCGAGGTCACAATATGCTTTTTGGGCTTCCCCCAGTAAAAAGGGTGCGATAATCCCAACCTACTTGGAGCGGGCCCAACTTTCCCGGGAAGCGATTCGCTCAAAGGACCGGAGGTATCCCTCGACGTCATCATGCAGCGTCATTTTCTGCAGGTACACGTTCGCCTGGACAGGCCGTGCCTGGGCCGTACTGGTTGAGTCCATTTTAATCTTTGCCAGCTGCTCAATCAGCTGCTTCTGTGTTTCTGCGATAACGTCAAGCTGGGCTGCAAGTATCCAGTTTGTCTCGCGTTGTGCAGCCGTGCTTTCCTGTCCCTGTTTGTTAGCATCCTGCTGAACAGCGGTGCTGTGCACTAAGGCCTTTACAACGTCCTCCATACTGATAATTACCGCGTGGACAGGTCCCACCAGTCGCAATCTGTAGCTCCGCCCCTTTTACAGGGTGTTCGACATACCACTTCTGACACCACGTGTGGCAGGATGGCCGTGGTAAGTGAGGAGACAACACGACTTTTCTGGTGAAATAGTGCTTGTGGATTTATTTGTCCAAAAAGGGTAACTAAAACAATGGGTACTCTGACCCTTTAGATGAAAACGTAAACAAAAACCTAACCCCGGTCGGGGCACTGACTAAACAAAAGTGCAGGCTATCTACCTGGCTGTATACCGTGGGAAAGGAGGGGGAGGGGTAGGAAAGGTAAAGGAACCTCTGCTCAAGCTGAATTAAAGTATAGGGTAGATAAGGTGCTAGACTGAGAATGTATTGATTAATGAACCAGAAGAGAAAGAACTCAGTTTAAAATAGCACTCTATTATCTGTAGTCGGATAGTGTGGTTGATTTAAAAATATATCTTTATTGAATTAAATGTTAAAATATTGGTGCATGGAGTGGAATAAAAAGATCAATGGACACTCTGTCTGATGACTCAGAGTGTTTCACATATAGTGATGACAACTTGTGTCTAATGGCTGGAACAGTGCCAGCTGTAGCAGGTCGCTACCATTGATTAGACCGCTGTTAGCAGTCTAGAGATGACAGTGTCAGATGTGCTAATAGATGAGTAGTTGCATTCCCCCTGGCCAAAAGAGGAACGTAGTGTACACAGAGGCGGATTAGTTTCAATTGCTATTTGATATAGCCTAGAGCAGCAGAGTATGCTGCATAGTAGGAGGGTGATGGTCTGTAACTTAGTTTGAAAGACTCTGCTAATTGGCAAGTCAGCTGTAACTGTTCTTCCTAACCCCTGTTAGGAGTGTACAGCTCTGTCTTTCTTACAGTGGATCCTTGTATTAAACCCCCATGCTGACAGTTGCTGTGAGCAGTAGACTCAGAGTTCCACTGATGCTGGGGTGAGTCAGCTGCAGGTATTTTGCCTAACCCCTGTAAGGAGTGTGCAGCTCTGTCTTGCTTACAGTGGACCCTTGTATTCAACCCCCATGCAAACAGTTACTGTGGAGAATAAATTCAGAGTTCCACAGATGCTGGGGTAAGTATCCCTGCTGGCTAATTGTCAGCTGGAAGCATGAACCTTTATGTGCACAGAGTACTTTCCTGGATAGTTTGCCTGTAATCAGATTAAGTAGATGGCGTTCTGAACCATTCACCTCAATAATCGCAGCCTTGTAACTAAGTGTGGATATAGATAGATACAGAGATAGATAGTGTGGCAGGATGGCCGTGGTAAGTGAGGAGACAACACAACTTTTCTGGTGAAATAGTGCTGGTGGATTTATTTGTTCAAAAAGGGTAACTAAAACAATGGGTACTCTGTCCCTTTAAATGAAAACGTAAACAAAAACCTAACCCCGGTCGGGGCACTGACTAAACAAAAGTGCAGGCTATCTACCTGGCTGGCTAGCTAACCTAGTCCAGCCCAACAATGTTCAACAATACGAGTTGGCTCCTTACCTGGGAGCTTTATTCCCCCTTGGGACAGGATCAATCTGAGCAGCCTGTGTCTGTCTGTCAACACTCGAAGCGGTCCAACACCACCATCTCAAGGATCCGTGTCGGGCTATATACCTCTGGTTTTAGTCACAAGGACGCTAGGTGAATCAAATCCCATAATTGGGATCTGGGCGGCTTCTGTGGTATCTCCACGTATGGAACCTCTGCGAACAAACTGCGGGAGTCACTCCAATCCTTGCAAGGATTTCGCTTTTCAGACAGTCAAAGTCTGCTGCAGCTTCTTCGTCGAGGTCACAATATGCTTTTTGGGCTTCCCCCAGTAAAAAGGGTGCGATAATCCCAACCTACTTGGAGCGGGCCCAACTTTCCCGGGAAGCGATTCGCTCAAAGGACCGGAGGTATCCCTCGACGTCATCATGCAGCGTCATTTTCTGCAGGTACACGTTCGCCTGGACAGGCCGTGCCTGGGCCGTACTGGTTGAGTCCATTTTAATCTTTGCCAGCTGCTCAATCAGCTGCTTCTGTGTTTCTGCGATAACGTCAAGCTGGGCTGCAAGTATCCAGTTTGTCTCGCGTTGTGCAGCCGTGCTTTCCTGTCCCTGTTTGTTAGCATCCTGCTGAACAGCGGTGCTGTGCACTAAGGCCTTTACAACGTCCTCCATACTGATAATTACCGCGTGGACAGGTCCCACCAGTCGCAATCTGTAGCTCCGCCCCTTTTACAGGGTGTTCGACATACCACTTCTGACACCACGTGTGGCAGGATGGCCGTGGTAAGTGAGGAGACAACACGACTTTTCTGGTGAAATAGTGCTTGTGGATTTATTTGTCCAAAAAGGGTAACTAAAACAATGGGTACTCTGACCCTTTAGATGAAAACGTAAACAAAAACCTAACCCCGGTCGGGGCACTGACTAAACAAAAGTGCAGGCTATCTACCTGGCTGTATACCGTGGGAAAGGAGGGGGAGGGGTAGGAAAGGTAAAGGAACCTCTGCTCAAGCTGAATTAAAGTATAGGGTAGATAAGGTGCTAGACTGAGAATGTATTGATTAATGAACCAGAAGAGAAAGAACTCAGTTTAAAATAGCACTCTATTATCTGTAGTCGGATAGTGTGGTTGATTTAAAAATATATCTTTATTGAATTAAATGTTAAAATATTGGTGCATGGAGTGGAATAAAAAGATCAATGGACACTCTGTCTGATGACTCAGAGTGTTTCACATATAGTGATGACAACTTGTGTCTAATGGCTGGAACAGTGCCAGCTGTAGCAGGTCGCTACCATTGATTAGACCGCTGTTAGCAGTCTAGAGATGACAGTGTCAGATGTGCTAATAGATGAGTAGTTGCATTCCCCCTGGCCAAAAGAGGAACGTAGTGTACACAGAGGCGGATTAGTTTCAATTGCTATTTGATATAGCCTAGAGCAGCAGAGTATGCTGCATAGTAGGAGGGTGATGGTCTGTAACTTAGTTTGAAAGACTCTGCTAATTGGCAAGTCAGCTGTAACTGTTCTTCCTAACCCCTGTTAGGAGTGTACAGCTCTGTCTTTCTTACAGTGGATCCTTGTATTAAACCCCCATGCTGACAGTTGCTGTGAGCAGTAGACTCAGAGTTCCACTGATGCTGGGGTGAGTCAGCTGCAGGTATTTTGCCTAACCCCTGTAAGGAGTGTGCAGCTCTGTCTTGCTTACAGTGGACCCTTGTATTCAACCCCCATGCAAACAGTTACTGTGGAGAATAAATTCAGAGTTCCACAGATGCTGGGGTAAGTATCCCTGCTGGCTAATTGTCAGCTGGAAGCATGAACCTTTATGTGCACAGAGTACTTTCCTGGATAGTTTGCCTGTAATCAGATTAAGTAGATGGCGTTCTGAACCATTCACCTCAATAATCGCAGCCTTGTAACTAAGTGTGGATATAGATAGATACAGAGATAGATAGTGTGGCAGGATGGCCGTGGTAAGTGAGGAGACAACACAACTTTTCTGGTGAAATAGTGCTGGTGGATTTATTTGTTCAAAAAGGGTAACTAAAACAATGGGTACTCTGTCCCTTTAAATGAAAACGTAAACAAAAACCTAACCCCGGTCGGGGCACTGACTAAACAAAAGTGCAGGCTATCTACCTGGCTGGCTAGCTAACCTAGTCCAGCCCAACAATGTTCAACAATACCAGTTGGCTCCTTACCTGGGAGCTTTATTCCCCTTTGGGACAGGATCAATCTGAGCAGCCTGTGTCTGTCTGTCAACACTCCTCTGTCTTCTCTCTGTGCCTGAGAGAGACTGTCGCCCCAGAGGCATTTCCTCTTCCTGTTTTAAAGCAGGTGAACTAGCTTAATTTGAATCACCTGTGAACTGCTTAATAAGCTGGGTTAACCCCTCGTCTACTGGAAAGCATGCATACTGCCATCTCCTACTAACAAATACAGAGTCAATGACCCTGTCACAATAGATACAGAGATAGATAGATAGATACAGAGCTAGAGAGATAGATACAGAGATAGAGAGATAGATACAGAGATAGAGAGATAGATACAGAAATACAGAGATAGATACAGAAATACAGAGATAGATACAGAGATAGATATAGAGATACAGAGATAGATACAGAGATACAGAGATAGATACAGAGACGCAGTCAATACGGGGTTAGGGTCAAACTCTATATCTTTATTATTATATATTGTCCCAGGGATAACCCCCAGTCCCTGATAGATACGTAGCAACAAAGAAGAAAAAAGTTAGAAGCGCAGTCAATACGGGGTTGGGGTCAAACTCTATATCTTTATTATTATATCTTGTCCCAGGGATAACCTAGAACCTACCCTAACCCTCTAGGTTATCCCTGGGACAAGATATAATAATAAAGATATAGAGTTTGACCCCAACCCCGTATTGACTGCGCTTCTAACTTTTTTCTTCTTTGTTGCTACGTATCTATCAGGGACTGGGGGTTATCCCTGGGACAGGGGTTCCCTGTTTTAAGAAGCTGCACCATTCATTGGGTTGTGTCTGTCTCACTCATATGTATATTCTTTTTAGCAATTCCCTATACGCACCGGACCGGTTCATGTCACATGTTTTTTGTTTTTATATATTTTTTTTATATACAGTATATACATTTTATTATTAATCCTGCTTATTGCCCATATTCATAGTAACATCCCATTTGGCGCATTTATTTTTTTTGTATGATAGATACAGAGATACAGAGATAGATACAGAGATACAGAGATACAGAGATAGATACAGAGATACAGAGATAAATACAGAGATACAGAGATAGATACAGAGATACAGAATAGATACAGAGATACAGAGATAGATACAGAGATACAGAGATAGATAGATAGATAGATAGATAGATAGATAGATAGATAGATAGATACAGAGAGATAGATAGATACAGAGAGATAGATAGATATAGAGAGATAGATAGATACAGAGAGATAGATAGATACAGAGAGATAGATAGATAGATAGATAGATAGATAGATAGATAGATACAGAGATAGATGGATACAGAGATAGATGGATACAGAGATGGATAGATGGATACAGAGATACAGAGATAGCTACAGAGATACATAGATAGCTACAGAGATACATAGATAGATACAGAGATACAGAGATAGATAGATACAGAGATAGATAGATACAGAGATAGATATAGATACAGAGATAGATATAGATATAGATACAGAGATAGATATAGATAGATAGAGAGATTGATAGCTATACAGTAGATAGATAGCAAGGAGCTCCTGGGATCATAGTGCTGTTGGGATTTTTTCCTCCCTTGAATTATCATGAAGTGGAAACACTCGGACTTTATCATTTTTTGGACTTTATATACTGTTCTGCTTATTGCATTATCTGTCTGGCTTTATTAACCACTTGAATATCTCACTTATTAGTTTTGTTAGATTAGTGCAATACTAGTAAATAAAATTAATCTATGTGTCTATATTTTAGTTTAACACTTATTCACTTAACTTAGTAGCGCTACTTGTTGACCCCAGCCAAGAGTCACTAAACAGGTACATTAAAATACTTCATTACAGTAATTTCTAAGTTTGATGGTAATGAACTGGTAAGAGGAGATACAGGAGACACACTACGCTGTGTGTTAGTACATGATTGCGGAGGTTCAATCGGGAATTCCCGTTGATATACACAGCCATTAGGTAGAGAACATGAATAAAGAGTTTAATCATAATAACACCATGTCGGCAATGACCCGACGTACGTTTCGTCGCTTAGCGATTGGAAACTCACAAACGGCCAACAATTTATGGCCTTACATTGTTGGCCGTTTGTGAGTTTCCAATCTCTTTTAAATGAATTTGTTAATAAAACGGTGTTATACTATATTTCCCTTCTCTTCCCTAATTTGTGGTATCATCAGGAAGTCTCCCCTATCCCTACTGGAGAATTATTATCTAATGTAAGTGTGTTCCCACTGAAAACCTACTTATAAGATTCATTGTTTTAACTATCTTTCTGTTTATTATTGCATGTGTCCCAGAGTCACAAGTGGAACCACGCGCCGGAGGATCCTTTTTCTTTGTGATAGATAGATAGATCTACCTACCTATCTCTACCTATCTCTATATCTATCCATCTATCTATTTATCTATAGATAAATATAGAGACAGATAGAGACAGTTAGAGAGAGAGAGAGATAGAGAGAGAGAGATAGAGATACAGTTGTGTGACACAGAAAGTACACTCTGATTTCTATGGTTTTACATATCAGGACATAATAACAATCATCTGTTCCGTAGCAGGTCTTAAAATTAGGTAAATGTAACCTCAGATTAACAACAACACGACATATTACACTGTGTCATGATTTATTTAACAAAAATAAAGCCAAAATGGAGAAGCTATGTGTAAAAAACTAAGTACATCCTCGCTGCTTCCATAGGAATTAAGATGCTAAGTACCAGACAGGTGCTGCTAATCAAATGCCCTTGATTAATTGATCATCAGCAAGTGTGACCACCTCTATAAAAGCCGAAGTTTTAGCAGTTTGCGGGTCTGGAGCATTCAGGTGTGTGTTACCACAATGCCAAGGAGGAAAGACATCAGCAATGATCTTAGAGAAGCAATTGTTGTTGCCCATCAATCTGGGAAGGGTTATAAGGCTATTTCCAAATAATATAAAGCCCATCATTCTACAGTGAGAAAGATTATTCAAAAGTGGAAAACATTCAAGACAGTTGCCAATCTTCCTAGGAGTGGACATCCCAGCAAATTCACCCCAAGGTCAGACCGTGCAATGCTCAGAGAAATTGCAAAAAACCCAAGAGTTACATCTCAGACTCTACAGGCCTCAGTTAGCATGTTAAAGGTTAAAGTTCATGACAGTACAATTAGAAAAGACTGAACAAGTATAGTTTGTTTGGAAGGGTTGCCAGGAGAAAGCCTCTGCTCTCTAAAAAGAACATGGCAGCACGGCTTAGGTTTGCAAAGTTGCATTTGAACAAACCACAGACTTCTGAAACAATGTCCTTTGGACAGACGAGACCAAAGTGGAGATGTTTGGCCATAATGCACAGCGCCACGTTTGGCGAAAACCAAACACAGCATATCAGCACAAATACCTCATACTAACTGTCAAGCACGGTGGTGGAGGGGTGATTATTTGGACTTGTTTTGAAGCCACAGGACCTGGGAACCTTGCAGTCATTGAGTCGACCATGAACTCCTCCGTATACCAAAGTATTCTAGAGTCAAATGTGATTACATCTGTCCTTTGTTTCGTGTTTTCCAGCTTGCCTGCCCTTTCTCCTCAGTTCGGCCATTTTGGTAACTGGCAGCCTGCCATTTAAGGCTGCAGTTCTCAGTGGGAGTCGCCTTGCAAAGTTCTGTTTGCTGCAGATCCGGTTGATCTTCGCTGTCACACATTACCCATTCGCCTATTTGGAATCCCTGTTGCTGACCCCGACCTCACTACCTTCTGCCTGCTCTGACCTTTTGCCTGTCGCCTGGACTCTGCACCACTGCCACCAGCCCTGACCTCTATCTGCTTACCGACTACGGATACTCTAACAGGACTCTGTCCCTGGGCTCTGGTCAGTTAATTTGCATTCCTACCTCAGCCCTGCGGGTCTGCTTCCTGATCGGAGATAAGCATAGTCACAGATAGAGATATATAGATAGAGATATCTATACAGTATATATATATATATATATATATATATATTTCTAGGTGGCACCTCCCTTTAGAGGAAAGTACTTAGGACCCAGAATCCTACACAACTTTTTAACACAACTTTTTAGGTTCACCCTAGGAGCGACAACTCCTAGTAAGGTGCAGAGTTACTAAGAGGACACGCCTGACCCTAATTTCCCTGCCTACCCCTGAGAGAGAGGCAGAGCTGCCTGTGAGATGTGTGGGAAGGTAAATTAGGCTGATTTAGGATTTAGTGCAGGTATAAACCTGTGTCAGTTTAACCAGTAAGCGGGATAGCCACCCAGAGTAGTTAGGGTTAAAGATCTGTTTAGCCAGAACATTAAGAAGAGGTAGGATTTTTCTTAATTTTGCATGTTTGTTTATTTGAATTCTCCACTCTTTGTTTAAAAATAAATACAAGCCTCAAATCCCAAGTTTCTCTGATTCCTTTCCCTAAAAGTCTGTTCTAAGGACCTTCACACAGATGGACGTGTCACAGTATCTTTTTAAATGAATTTACCTAAAAAATGCCCAAAGTGTAACAATGGATCAGTTAAGTGAGAATAACATTTAACGTACGTTCTTTGTAAGTGAAGACGCGCAAAATGTTACTTAATTCCACGTGAAACTCTCCTGTGATTTATAGTTTGGTATAACTATTAAATCATTAAACATGACTAATTAACATGGTTTAAGAGTGCTGCAGTTCTGCAGTGCTATGAACCTCTTACTGGAACCCAACATAAGAAGTACCTTTATATGCAGTATATATACACATCTAAAAGCAGTTTCTACTCACTTCTCCTCTTGCATTCTGGATAGCTCAGTTCTCCTTCGGTACAATTTCCTTTCAGAGCAGAGTGTAGGTAAAATCCTTTTTTACATATAAATAGAACTGTTTCCCCATCTCCATAATACCCTTCATTGTCATGTATCGGGTCCAGTTCCAAAAAGTTATCATCAATTTTCTCTTGATTAAGGCGACAAGTTTCTAGAATATTTAAGCGCACACGTTAATAAACACTCAAAATTAAAATCAAGTTCAATAAAGCTCTTCCATCTGTCTTGTAATTTCCATTTATAGAACTGCCAAATACAAGATCAAGGTAGTGACTATGGACCATTTGGTCCGACAGATTTCTGGGTCTCCTATATGTTATTGAAGGGCCACTTCCTAAAACCGTCTTGAAATCCTCATCTTCAAGGAGAATGTGCCAATGTTTATTGAGAGTTTGTTTAACGTGCCTCCATTGTTTATTATAGGTGCTAACATCACATCACACTCTATATACAGCAGGCTAATTTGTTTGAAGTAATAACCACTTGACAGAATCTCCAGATACTATATATCTGGGATTTATGTGCCTAGCTGACCCCCTTAACACCAGGTATAAAAGGGTTAAGGTGTTCCGTATATATACCATTAGAGTGGATGTGTATTTATTTACGTGCAAGTCTGCAGATGAGCATGATCTTTTAGTCACCACAGGATCATTGAGCTCTTCATGTAGGATATATCTTCCTGTGTATTTACATTACTCCATAAATGTAGCTTGTCAACCCTATATGATCTCTTGTGGATTTAGACACTGATATCTAGCTATATTTGGCAATTACTACCAATAAGCCTATTTAGGAGCAGCAGTGTGTATACGCGCCTGCGTATCCTTTATCAGTTGACAGCTATACATATCCCACCTCCCTGCACTACAACTAATCAGGGATAAAGGTGGGATCACAGTAGGTACAAAATAGTCGAGTCATTTGCTGTTCAAGCGCATTTTAATCTGTGTTAAAGTTTATATCCTATAATTAATAAAATGTCTTTATTTTACTATTAGTAGAGTTAGTGTGCATCCTAGTAGGGTCTTCTCTCTTTCGTGTAAAACACAGGAGAGGTTCTAACATAAATAACTTTAATTTAGCATATAAGATTAGTGATAGAAACCTCAAACGAAATGCCATGTGTAACACAGAGAGTGGTCATTCACAGGTCTGTACCTCAGAAACACAATATTGTGACATAGTCTCAGGAAATTAGGCAGCTTTCTGTCCGATTTAGATCAGAAAGTGCAGAAATAGTGTAAAAGGATCCATTCCACAGCTTCACATGTACTGAGGCTGGTGGATGGAAAGTCAAGGCCAGAGATTATAATGGTTCTAATTCCCCTCACCTGCTCCCCTAATTAAGGAACAGGTATTTATGGCAGATAGTTTTGCTTCTTCAGTCTCTCTCATAGCACCTGGAGGCATAGCTGCTCCCCTGCATCCAGTTTGGGGAGGACGCCCCCTTCACATATCGCAGTACCCAGAAGAATTGCCTGGACTCAATTGGGACAGAGTTCCCACCACTACAATCAGTCTCTCTCCTAGAGCCTGGAGGCTGGGGGTATCACCACTCCCCTGCATCCAGATTGGGGAGGACGCCCCCTTCACGTGTTGCAGTATCCGGAAGGATTGCACAGAATCTCTTGGGACGTTGTCCCCATCTAACTCAATGTTATTTTGCTATACATGAATATGTTATTTAAAGCTGATAATCAGAGTAGCTGGTAGTAACCAGTTAGAAAGGGCTGGAACAATGTTAAGTCAGTCTCCTATGACTGAGTAGCCTTTACTTATATGATTTTGCTTCTTAAAGTGACGGAGTGTCAGAAATATTGAATGTCACTGATGTAAGAATAACCACTGAAGATTAAGGGCTGAGTGCCCCAATGTGTTTCTGTTAAAGTTGCAGTCCCCTACTGGGACAAAATAAAACAGGCAGAAGCCTGAGTTACGCACTATTATGCTACATGTTATCCTTGTGTTTTCTCTAAATAACCCTAGAAGACAGTGTTGTGAAGAGCCCAGACAGACGTCAGCGCTACGTAAGGGGGCCGTTTGCCACAATATGTACTGCAAAGTTCTGGTGATCACATTGGTTTTGAAAAGTGAAGATACACTTTATAGATCAGCAATAGAGTTTGTCTCCGATATAAAGGGCCGTATTGTCTAAGCAGTGAGTTTCAGAGCTTGAAGGCATCACGTGGCCCATTCACTTGAATAGCAACGGAAAGGGTCGTATAAAAAAGAACTGTAATACGAGGTGAGAACTGTGCATACAGTTATTGAGGAAGGACTCTCTTGTCCATTAAGATGCATCACAGCCTGCGATGAAACAATGCAACACAAAAGTGCTGGGACAGATCGGAGAGCTTCACAACCCCAATAACTATTTGCAAATAGAGCAGGGTAAGGCCCTTTATATGAGGCTCCAGACCTAATTGCTGAGCTGAAGCCAATTATTTTGCTGCCCACACATACTATATTGCAACTACTTTTCAATCCAAACCTAAATCAGTCCAGGTCAGGGTGATGGGCAGTGAGTAATATGTCATTAAAAAAAGTTCTTGCACTAAAGCAAATATTTATAGTGAAACTATCTTAATAAGTAAAAAATGAGTGGAGTTTGCACGTGGAAAAGGTGTGTGTCCCACACCCTTCCACCACTGGGGACCGGACGTCACTGCCACGGGGACTATCCTATTACAGATGGGCCAATCTTTTATGCAGATTATAATTCGAGGTGGACTGGCCGGTTTCTTTGAGCTGCAGAATTCTGCGGATCAATCTCAAAGTGAAATCCGACTTTATCTTCCACCACTGACAATCCACATGGCGGATTATTAAAAATCCGCACTCTGATTAAATACATGAGAGAGAGTGGATTTTCAATCCGCCATGCAGAGTTCAGATTCAATATGGAATTGTATTCAATAGCGGATTCGGTTTAATCCGTTCAGATTTTTTAGTACCCGATACGTGGATGGATTTAGGTTGGAGGATTGGATTTGGTCTGGAAGATCTGGGAAAGGGATTTGGACCAGTTTGCCCCTCTCTATATACTGTACATCAGTAGCGGCACCACACAGTGAGACAGAATTCCTATATTATCTGCCAGACCCTGCACACAGTGTGAGGACTTTAACACGTTTCCTAAAACAAATTGATGCATTTTATCATCGTTTGGGTGTCAAGTTACTTCTATTACTGCTCCATACTCACCAGATATTACTCTATACGCACACACACACTCACTAGATATTGCTGTATACACGCACTCACTAGATATTGCTCTATACACACACTCACTAAATATTGCTCCATACACCTACTCACTAGATATTGCTCCATACACATACTCACTAGATATTGCTCCATACACAAACTAAACAGATATTACTCCATACACTCAACTGATATTACTCCATACAAATACTCCCAAGTATTGTGCGCTGCCGCAAATGGAACTTAAAAACAGGAAAATATAACATACTTACGCCCGGTAAAACACCTGGGATATATCATTTTTCCATTGCTGCATTCGCCCTTTAGAGAAGCCGGTCGATTTGGACGATTAGATCCCGACTTGCACTTAAAATTTACTTCTGAGCCGTGTTTATGAGTTTTACTCATATCCTCAGATAGTTGTAATTCTACATTTTTCCGGCCGAGTTCTTCCTTGGAAATTTTACACGACGCTGCAAAATAACACAATTTGGGTATTTTTCACTGATTATGACAATTATTTAATTTGATTAAGCAGGTTCTTTTTGTACTTACCAAGACATTGTGGTGGTTCGGACCACTGACCATTATCACATTTAACGTTTATAGACCCCGCCAGCACAGTATCCTCTCTGCACTCAAATTCAACCGATGCACCCGAATCATAATTGTGCTGTGCTTCAGTTTTAAGTTTTCCATTTGCAACCACAGGGGCAAACTTACACGTTTCTACAGTAATGAAGAAAAGATAAAAGACAAATACAATAAATGATAAGGCCCCAATCGGCATTATTGTAGTTTATGAGTAACCCCTGAAGTGTTAATACAATGTCAAACAATGGCAATTATTCTTGCTGTGTTTAACAGTGCAATAATTCGTTAAAAAGGTGAAATGAGTGAGCACATTCTTCAATGTTAGCTTCAATCACTAGTGCACCAAAATACAGTATGCTCACTATATTATCAGTGGTACTAAGAAACTACAGTGCCACGCATTACAGGAGAATGTCCACTTACAGTATTCACTGGGATAGTCTTGCTCAACCAAAGTGTGGAATTAAGAGTGCCTAGGAAATATGTTTTGGAAATACTAGATTGGTGCAAGCACACAAAAAGAAATCCTATAGTGACACACACCTCAAATGTTGAATGGCTTCAAATAAAAAAATAACTTTTAAAAGGGAATAAATAAATTGGAGACTGATTACGGTACGTATAGTGTTCTGTAAATAGCTTATGCCAAACAGATATAATAACTTTATTTCATATAGCGCTTTTCTCCCCAATGAGACTCAAAGCGCTTCACAATTACAGTATAGTGTTGTACACAGCACGTAGGAACGTTACAGACACAGTACATGAAATACACATACATACAATGTGTACTGAGAACCCTACACTGAAGTGGACATACTGTATAGTGAATTACAATATAAAATCTGAGCTGTCTCTGAAGTATGTGAGTCCTCAATTGGTAATTGCAGCTGATTGCTACAGTATATACTTAAGGGCAAAGAAGTTGAAAGTGTGTACATCCGGTTTAATTCAAGTATATCCCTTATAAGTCATGCTTTATCGTAGTCTTGTAACTCCCTGTAGTATTTGTTCGGTAAATTATGGCTGTATTAGTCCAAATGTATAAGATAGAAAGTATAGAGGAATATAATGGATAAATGAAATGGAGGACTTTAAGGAGAGTGTCACGGTACTGACAGGAGGAGATATATCAATGCTATTATTGTAAATCATTAGCCCCGCGATACAGTATCACTAGGAAGTTCAGACATACTAATCACTCAATATCTTTAAGCCAATAGGATTTAGTACTAAGTAATCAATTATATCATTAACTCTAAAACGATATAGTACATATGCTTCAGAGCCTCAGACCCCAGATGCGGGCTCGTACTGCTGCGCCAGCCTTTATTCTAAAACTTCACAGAGCCGTTGTCGTTGCATCTCCTGTATTCCACGCGCTATAAATGTCTCTCCCTCTCCGCCTCGAGGCTGCTCATCTTGGCATGTGATGCCATGTCTAAGACCCGACGTACGTTTCACTGATTATCTCAGCTTCTTCTCATTACCATATTTCAACTCTTCTAATAAACCCTGTTCTCCTTCTATAAAAATTGTGCTAAAATATTTATATTAGTACAATTATAATCCCGCACCATAATCAGGTCCTACTAGCAAAAAGATTATTACATGTTTAAGCATCGTTGTAGTTTGGGAAGAGATTGGAGAGAGTGTTGCCCCAAACTCAGACATCTCTCTCAGGTCTGCTGAATTTTCCAGGGACCCTCACCATCCTGTACCAAACTTCTGCTGTGAGGAACAAGAGATCTGACTTGTTCCTGCTGAATCATTCTAATAAAAGGCGTTTAAGCACAGCTGCCCTGAAGTTGATCAATGAGACCCGTATTGATCTATCATTCACCCTCCCCCCAAACTCTGTAGGAATGACATCTCTGAGCTCAGGAAGAAGAAGGAGAGAGTATAATGGACACGGGCACTTTCATTACTCTCATACCAATTTCCCTTAATGGGATCAGTAAGGATACACATCTTTACTTAATAGAGTGGGGCAACTGTTTAAAGATTGAGGGGCCTATGCACCGATAAGCCTCTTATCGCCAAAAAAGCCTACAGCAATTCAGTAAACCCCGATAAGCCGATGATAAGAGCAAAAATCGGCGTGTTTTTTTTGGCAAAAAAAAAAAACGCAAAATGCACAGCAACAAGCCGCTTATCACCAGTTTCTCAAACTCGCGGTATTCTAGTAGCTACGATCAGCTTATCGAGGCTGATCACCACTCTAGAATTGAGATTCTCTCCAAATCGCCTCGCCAGAAAAAGTTGGCAAGAAGGTGGTGAGAAGTTGCCGAGAAGCAGCGAGACAGCACTTATAAAAAATAATGCATTTTTCCTGCATCGAATTGCTGCCGGGAGACTCCGGCACTGATATCCATTAATATCAGCACCGGAGACCCCTGGCATGAATCAAACGCAATAAAAATGCTTTAACAGGCCACTTCATTACCTTAGCGGATAACAGCTAAGGCAAAGAAGGGTTTAAGGGAGAACAAGAGCATTATTGGGGGCAGAGGGGGTGACTGAAGGGGGTACTTGGCCTTTCACTCACTCTCTCTTCCCCAATAAACATAACAATATGTAAGGAGCACCAATACACAACCCACACCCTGTACCCCCACATAAAACCATATTTAATTTTTTATACACTTGATTGATACTAGAGGCCGGTGGGTGTCCCCGGTTGGTACTAGCGGGTGTATGGGGTCCCAGGTGATCCCCATGGGTGGACCCGCTGGTGTCTGGGGATCCTCGGGTGGTTCCCACATGTGTCTGTGGGCCTCCAAGTGGTCCCCGCAGGGGTCCCCGGGTGGTTCCCTCGGGGGTCTGGGGGCCATCGGGTGGTCCCCCTGGGGGTCCGGGGGCCAAACAAGTGGTCCCCGGTTGGTCCTCACGGGTGTCCGGGGTACCTCAGGTGGTCCCTGTGGGTGTCCAGGGGTCCTCTGGTGGTATCCGGGGGTCCCTGCTGGCATTCAGTACCAACCCTATTGTAAAATAAATAAAGATGGCCTACATTTCAATAAATACACCTGCACCCTCCCTCCCCAAACACATTCAGTACTGTAATGGGCAAAATAACTATTATCTAGATATGGATAATAGCTCATTTGCCCATTATTAAATCAAACATTAGCCATGCAGCATACGTAAAGTAAATAAAACCGTTCTACTTACCCCTGGTGTCCTTGTCAGCATACAGCAGGGCCATGTCCTCCATTGCTAGAAAGAATACATAAAAAATACCATCTAATGGCTCCTAACCCCTTAATCACCTTAGCAGTTAATAACCACTATAGTAACTAAGGGGTTAACCCCTGTCCCCCACTACCCACCAGGGAGCCCTAACCACCCACCCCAGACCCACTATACCCACCCTGTACCCATTGAATGGCATAGTAGTACATCAACCCATATAATATGACGAAGCGCCGTAAAGGCGTGAAACGCGTAAGAGCTACCCTCCATTCCTGTCTGCACCATGGTGTTCCAATAAAGAAGTTTTTTTATCTTGCTGCTGTGATCCTGCGACTTCCTTATTGAACGGCTGTGCTCTGCCTCACCGCCTCGTGTGGAATCTCCATAAGTTACAGATGAAGCCACCAGTATTAGAACTCTTGCCTGGGAAATTCTGGGGCATTCTCACAGTAAATGCCTCAACATTTCTGTGAGATTCTTAATGGCCCATCAGATTAACACAGTAGTGGCCCCTACAGTCCCATTCAGTTTGAATGGGACTGCAGGGACCCCCCGCTATGTTAATCCGATGGGCGATTAAGAATCTCACAGAAATTTTGATGCAATGTTGAGGCATTTACTGTGAGACTGCCCCAGAATATCCTAGGTAAGTGTTCTAAATCTGGTGGCTGCAACTGTACTATATCAGTCAATGGTCACCCTAATACAAAAGCATGAATGTCCAAAATACACAATAATAAAACATATACAACAAGAACCTAAACCCCAAAAAACAAAAATAAAAAGCACTAGCTAACCAATCAATTAACTAAATAAAACCACTAGTCAATCAATTATAGAAATCATACCACTAGTGACTAGCCAAAGAATAAATTTAATACATAAAAACAGTAACCAACACAGCAAATAATTAATACAACCACTTGGCAACACATAAATTAAAACCTGTAGCCATCAAAATACATCATTAAATAAAATCACAAACAAATCTAAAAAAACAAGGCATCAAAATTCAAAACAATTTAATCTAAACAATAAACAGATATAGAGAATATAACAGTCAATAGAAGAAATGAATTTGGCCAAAAAAGCATTGGCTATTAATGTATTCATCTGTACCCTAAAGAGGCACAGATTAATACATATACAATGGGCAAAGAAAAAAATACAAATAAAAAAATGCTATAAAAAAACCTTTAAAAATAAAAGTAAATATCTTACCTTTAGAAGTGTTGGCCCTTCGAATCCTGGGGAATCAGCAAGCTGTCCACCATGACGTCATGAAACTCAATCCAACGACATCCACCGTGAAGATCGGGAACAGGTAACCAAATTCTTTAATCATTAAGCTTCTCTTATCTTCTTTCATCTGTGATTATTTCTTTATTTTCTTTAGCTTCTGTCTTTATCTTATGTCTTCATTTGTTAATCCAATAACCCCATGTTAAATCCACGATGTTGACCCGTCGGCTTCTTGAGCACAAATGTATCTCGGGAAGTAGGGGGTCCCCGGCCTGAAATCAATAAGGTTCTGCTCAGGAGACCCCCTGCTGACATACACTAGAAATAGAATTTATTTAAAAAAAAAAAATTCCGCAGAAATTCGCGCAGAGAGAGGTGGCTCTCTCTGCAGCAGAATCTACGCACCAGATAACGACTTTTCAGAGGGCCGATCACCAGGCGATTTCTTCTATTGGACGTTCGTGCATAAGCCTCTGAGTGTCTAATATAATTGTGATGGTAGAGGTAGCTGGCCTCACATAATAAAGGTGAAGCCCGGCTAGCTATCCCTGAAACCGTGTGTAACTAGCCACCTACAGTATGTTAAATCATATGGCCAGTACATTTTGTGTGTTGTAACCCCTTCCAGGAAAGAGTATAATCACTGTAATCTGGAAGGGGCAAATCTGTGTTTATTGTGGGGGAACAGGGAATGTGAAATGTAAATACTTTAAAGCACTTTATTCCCTGTAAATTGCATTCCCCCAGCTAGCCAGTGAAGTGTGGTGATTTATGTGTAATCATTTCTATGCAAGCAGACTAGGTAACTCACTTAGCCGAGGCACCTGCATAGAAATGACGAATCCAAACAAAGGCTAGGAGCGGCTTGGTGTCAGGTACTTAATGAGCGAGGAAGAGAAGGCAATCAGGTCTGGGGATGGGATCTCACCGGGCACAGACTTTGTTCCCCGTAGACTCTGGGGTTTCTACCCAGTGGGTGATATAGGGCTGAAGAGCGGAAGCTGTTGCCAGGACGGAGCCGTAGGCGCGGTTTCCATTGGTCAGTTCAAGTTTCCCGTTTGCCAGCAGCTCTGTCATCACAGGGCGGTCCTGAGTGCCTAGGCACGCGTCCTCCTCTGACTGGTGCAGCCGGGAAGGGACAAATGGGAAGGCACCAGGGCCTGATGGCTTTACGGATGAAATTATAAGATCTTTGGCCAGAAGTAGGACTATCCCTGCAAAACGCCTTCAAAGAGATAGTAGACATGGGAAATATTTGGAAACCAGGAAAACAGCATTCATCAGAATTTTACATAAAGACGGTAAAGACCCTCTTGTGCCAGGTTCATATTGACCAATATCCTTATTAAATCAGATGTAAAAATTATCTCAAAAATTCTGGCAGAGAGGCTGGCCGTACTATTACCAGGTCTGATCCATAAAGATCAGAAAGGGTTTGTAAAGTGTAGATCTTCAGTGACGAACATAAGAAAAGTATTAGGAGCCCTTTATTGGATCAAATCAAACCCACAAGATAATAGGAACAATGTAATTATTTTGGTAGACACAGAAAAAACCTTTGATAATGTTAGATGGGAATATTTATTTGATACTTCAAAGAATGGGAATATCGAGCATGTTTCTTAACATGATTAGAACTATGTATGAGGGTCCAAAGGCACGGATCATGGCAGCAAGAATACTCTCCCAGGAATTCAATTTATACAGAGGAGCAAGGCAAGGGTGTCCCTTGTCGCAATTGCTATTCAACATAGCAATGGAACCATTGGCAATGTTCCTTAGGGACATGGCAAAATATAAAGGCATGGAAATAGGAAATAAGGAAGTGAAATTGGCTCTTTTTGTGGATGACCTTCTGATGTTTGTCTCTACTCCGGAAACAGTGGTTAAAAAATATATATGAAACACTTAAAGAATATGGAAAATGTATAGGGGTTTATAGTTAATGCCTCCAAAACTGAGATTCTAGTGCTGTCTCGCAACAATAATGTTAGGTGGGAGGAAGACTTCCCTTTTAAAAAGACAAGACAGCCAATCAAATACTTGGGGGTTAATATAGACCCCGACCTAGAAAAATTGTATGCAAGCAATTTTAAATCAATCCAAACCCAAGTGATTAAAGAGCTGGAAAGCTGGCAAGGCCTCCCATTGAACTTAGCAGGTAGATGGCAACTCATTAAAGCTGCAGTTCAGTCTTTTTTTTTTTTTTTTTAATTAATTTTTTTACTTTAATAGTTTCATGTGTGCAATCTCTAATTACCTAAAGAACTATATAGCTGTCAGTCAATTCGTTCTCCATGTATTGATAGGTAGAAATTTGGTGACATAATTAGTGAAGGGATCTGTTTATATTCTGCTTGTCTGTCAGTGGAAGCTCATGAATACTCATGAGCAATCCTGCACTGACATGTGCTAGAGGGAGGGCAGGGCTGACAAAGGGGTGTGCCAGGGCTTGTGACAGGACATGAAGGGGCAGTGCCTTAGCAAATGGCTGTTAAAATAGAATACAAGAAAATTGGTCTTTCAAAGTTGTTTTTTTTAAAACAGAAAATGCTAAAAGTATTTTTTCTTACTACAGAACTGATTTATTAAAAAAAAACACACATGCAGGATATTGACTGAACTGCAGCTTTAAGATGCCCAGCTTCGCTAGGATTATATACTCATTGGAGATGCTGCCTATCGTGGTTTGCCATGCAGATGTAAAATTGTTTAATAGGGCAATAAATAAGTTTAAATGGAACAAAGGCAGACATAGAATTGCAATGTCAAAACTATTTATCCCAAAGGAACTTGGTGGAGTGAGTTTATCTGACATTAGAAAATACAATGTGGCATGAATAGCCAGGCATATGGGAGACTGGCTAATGTACAAAAAAATATATTCATGTACGAAACTTGATGAACAAATCGTGCTCTCAGTGATACTGAAAGAGATCCTATACACGCCTTGGGGAAATATACCTTTAGTAATTAGATGGCTTCCACTGATAAAAGATACATGGGCCACGTGGAAGACACTGAGAAAAAAGTGTGGGATGTCCTACAAAATATACAAATTTCTGCCTATACAAGGTAACATGAAAATTGAACCAGGTCGATCTCAAAACATGTTTAAGACGTGGGAAACCAAGGGAATAAAAAATATAGGGCAGCTGGTAGATACAGAACGGGAACACTTTATGTCATTTGAATAGCTGAGAGTTAAGAAGGAATTCCCACAATCTCACTACAGTACTTCCTGTGCATGCAAATGATACATTACTGTAGGAGCCTAGAGAACTATAAGAAAGAGATATTAGAAAACAACATGTTTGATAGCTACTTTAGGACTAAAAATAATATTACATATTCGATCTCTGAATTATATGATTGGATCTAAGATAAAGACCATGGCAAGCAATTGTAAAAACTGGCAGCCAAGTGGAACAAGGACTTCCCAGAAATAACTGAGATTGACTCTTTGCTGGTAGGATGGGATAGAACCGGGAAAATAATAATATCCGAGACATGGAGGGAATTACAATTTAAATTACTTCATAGAGCATATTATGCATTTGAAATCCAATATAAACAGATAGAAAAGGATCACAATAAATGCCCGAAATGTCTGATAATTAAAATATACATTTTGCGTTGTGCCTCATGAAGGTTGCAATATTATCACAAGTTTTGCTGGGGCAGGCCATAATGACCCATCGGATTAACACAGGGGTCCCTGCTGTGTGAGTCCTACCCGGGTCTGCCTTTCTGTAACAGACGCGCAGTAAGAGGCTGAATCAGTCACTCTAACTGCGCACCTCTCACAGGCGATCGCGGGGGTTTAATTTCATTTTAAACATTACAGTAATGTAGCAGGGGGTCTCCGGAGCTGAAACGCATTGATTTCAAGTCCGGTGACCCCCTACTTCCAGAGATACAGGCCCCGTTATGGGGTGCCGGTATCCCCTATGCATGGAAATGTCAATGCATAGGAGATACCGGTACCCCATAACGGGGCCTGTATCTCGGGAAGAAGTGGGTCCCCAGACTTGAAATCAATGCGGTTCAGCTCCGGAGACCCCCTGCTACATTACTGTAATGTTTAAAGTTAAATAAAAACTCCCGCGATCACCTGTGAGAGGCGCACAGTAGAGTGACTGATTCAGAAAAAGGGGTGGATAGAGCGATGCTCATATACGGTGTGTGCACACAAATATCTTCAAATATAAGCACATAAGTCCAGAAAAGGAACACTGTGTAAATCCTTAGGCTGATATAAATAGCTTCATCATAAACAGGGAGGCAAAAATAAAGACCTAGCGGTCAGTCTGCATGACTACCGCATATATGGTCAGTATTGCACATCCCATAAAATTAGCATAGGGCCCCCATGGAAATAACAGGTAATAAAATAAGGGCTTTGATGCCCATTATCTGTCCTGGGGTTGAGCTGGAATCCAAGATGCCAAAGCCAAATGAAGGTTCCTCAGCGTGCACTCATGGTGAAGTAGTACCATAGAGATGAAGGAGAGCAAAGGATGCACTGCAAACTGGATAACTGTATGAAAAAATACGGGGCGAACTCCAGAATAAAATCGAGGGTTATTTATTGATAAATTCACTCATGGGTGTATACAGCAGCCACACCAATGCGTTTCGTCCAATACAGGACTTTATCAAGGTGTATGATGATACAGGTAGCCACTAAAATATATAGCCCATAGATTCGCGCCAAAAAACGTGCAGTGGCGCCGCGCGCATGCGCGCCGATGCCGCGTCACTGAGTTAGGACGTGATCACACGCCCCCACCAGTCAGATCGGAGTGGAAGGTGATGTCAGAAGTGCGCGCCCAAAACCACCCTGAAACGCATGTTGCACATGCGCAACAGTGTCCCGGCGCACAGTCACAACAACACAACCCACCCAATGACTGGTAGAAGGGCAGGGAACCACGGCAAAGCCAGGACCCGGAAGCATCTCTAGGCGCATGCCCGTGCTGTCAGTGCACGTCCATTAGCCGGCATAGTTAAAATAGAAGAAGAAAAACTTTATTTAAACACAAAATTGTAATATGAACAAAATGCTGCAAAATTCAAAAAGACAAAGGACAACAGTAAAAAAGAACAGAAATCTACAATAAATATTGGTCTCTTGATAAATAAAGAACATATAATAAAGAAAACATACAAATTGACAAGCACAGTCACAGTTATTCATAACACAATAGAATGTACATCTGTAAACTACTCAAAGATGGTGATATTTAATGAGTCAGTGTACAGTATATACACACAAGTGATGAACCAATATACAAATAAATGTAGAAGGGTTATCAAAACCATACATGTCCTACAAATAACACTTCTCCATAAACACTACATTAAAATCAATTTCCTTTAATAATCCTAACTGATCTTACAATCTAAATCATCACAAACCAATGAAAAGCCAATGAAACACCTCACATTCCAATCAATAGATTGCATTTACATTGTATAAATGATGCATAAAATCTATGCACCATATACATTCTGCAAATGAATCAACCAATCCCTTTATCGTTATAACATCTCATTAGGACCTTATATGCATTCTCCTTTAGTGTGGTGCAGATTGAGCTTTTGGCAGCCGCTAGATAGATATCGCTCCACTCCTCATCTTCTAGGGATTCTCCAAGGTCAGATTCCCATTGAGATCTGTATCTCGGGTGTCCCTGTCCGTGGTCAGCAGAACCCACCACTTCTCCATATAGCTGCGATGTGAGTCCCGAAGTGTCTGACTCTGCCAGACAGAGCTTTTCAAAATTGGTCAGCGCTGAATAAGGGGCTAGTTTATTATAAAATACTCGGACCTGGAGGTACTTAAAAAATTCAGAATGGGGGATATGCTTTTCAGATCTGATTTGCTCAAATGATTTAATTTTTTTGCCACTACCTTCCAAGTCTCTAAGGCGCGTATAGCCGGCCGTTTTCCAACTAGAGGTACTACTGCACTGCAGACCGGGAGCAAAGTCGGAGTTCCTGGGGGAGAAAGGATGTGACGTCAATGAAAACCTGTCACATGGTACTAGAGCCAATCAGAGTAGGGATGGAGTTCCCACGCTCTGATTGGCTACCGTACCTAATTGATTTTTGTTTACTTGGTTGATTCATTTGCAGAATGTATATGGTGCATAGATTTTATGCATCATTTATACAATGTAAATGCAATCTATTGATTGGAATGTGAGGTTTTTCATTGGTTTGTGATGATTTAGATTGTAAGATGAGTTACGATTATTAAAGGAAATTGATTTTAATGTAGTGTCTATGGAGAAGTGTTATTTGTAGTACAGTATGGTTTTGATAACCCTTCTACATTTATTTGTATATTGGTTCATCACTTGTGTGTATATACATATATATATATATATATATATATATATATATATATATATGCTACTCTATCTGCTATCTCTCTACTCCTTATCTATCTCTGTATCTATCTCTGTACTATCTCGATCATCATCAGCTCTATCATCTATCTCTATCATCTACCTCTGTATCTATCAGCTGTATCTCTCGCTGTATCTATATATCTCTGTACTCTGTATCTATATCTATCCTATCTGTATCTCTAGCTATCTATCTATCTCTGTATCTATCTATCTCTGTTCTATCATCTCTGTATCTATCTGTCTATCTCTGTATCTATCTATCTCTGTATCTATCGATCTATCGACTATCTATCTATCTTCTATCTATCTATCTAGTATCTATCTACTATCTCTCTCATCTCTGTATCTATCTCTGTATCTATCTCTGTATCTATCTATCTATCTATCTATCTATCTATCTATCTATCTATCTATCTATATCTGTATCTATCTCTGCATCTATCTCTGCATCCATCTCTGCATCCATCTCTGCATCTATCTCTGCATCTATCTCTGCATCTATCTCTGCATCTATCTCTGCATCTATCTCTGCATCTATCTCTGTATCTATCTATCTATCTCTGTATCTATCTATCTATCTCTGTATCTCTGTATCTCTGTATCTCTGTATCTCTGTATCTCTGTATCTCTGTATCTATCTATCTATCTATCTATCTATCTATCCTATCTATCTATCTATCATATCTATCTATCTATCTAGTCTATCTTATCTATCTATCTATCTAGGACTAATCTCTGTAGCTAGTCTATCTCTGTATCTATCTATCTATCTCGGTAATCTATCTGCATCTCTGTATCTATCGATCGATCCTGTAGTCTATCTAGCTATCTCGTGTCTATCTATCTATCGCTGATCTATCTATCTATCTATCTCTGTATCTTCTATCTATCTCTTATCTATCTATCTTTCGTCATCTACTATCTATCTATCTATCTATCTATCTGATCTACTATCACTACTATCTTGTATCTTCTTGTATCTATCTATCTTGTATCTATGTGACAGGTCATGACTCTGTATATGTTAGTAGGAGATGGCAGTATGCATGCTTCAGTAGACAGGGGTAACCCAGCTTATTAAGCAGTACACAGGTGATTCAATTAAGCTAGATTCACCTGCTTTAAAACAGGGAAGAGGAATGTCTCTGGGGCGGCAGTCTCTCTCAGCACGAGAGAAGACAGAGGAGTGTTGACAGACAGCCAAAGGCTCTCAGATTGATCCTGTCCCAAGGGGGAATTAAGCTCCCAGATAAGGAGCCAACTGGTATTGTTGAACATTGTTGGGCTGGACTTGGTTAGCTAGCCAGCCAGGTACTGCTGCGGCAGACTTTATTCTAACAAATACCCGGTTTGTACCTGGCAGGTACCTGGAATGCGACAATTTTCACCCGGAACATGCCGCGTTGCGTTTGCCTTCCCAGCCCGGGTCATGCCGGCTGAGCGCGGTGTGATGTGTTAATAAAAATGGTTCAGGATTTTAAAAAGCTGCAATGCTTCGCGTGTCCGCCAGATGGCATAAATTCATGAATTGTAATGCAGTATATATATCTGTAAATATAATATATTATATTATATTATTATATAATTATATTATATATATATATATATTTAATATATATATATATATATATACTGTAAACAACACCCCTATACACCCTAACATACAGTACTGTACCATACATACTGTTATGCACATAAATAATACTATGGGCCGGCGGGGGCGAGATGTGTTTTGCAGCAGAGGAGATCCGCTGACTCTCTCGCGCAACATCGTCACATTAAAAATTATTTAAAATACATTTTTATTCCTAGTGTAGATGTGCAGGGGGTCTCGGGAGCTGAACCGCGTTGGTTTCAGGTCCGGGGACCCCCTGCTCCCCGAGATACAGCCCCCTTTAGAGAGTCCGGTATCCTCTGCATTTAAAGGTTCCCGATCACGTGACCGCGGCCCTGTAAACCAAGCAGAGGGATCCGGCACCCCCTAAAGGGGGCTGTATCTCGGGGAGCAGTGGTGTCCCCGGCCTGAAACCAAAACGTTCTGCTCCGTGGACCCTCTGCACATGTACAGTATAAATAAAACACACATTATAATAAACACGCGTTCCTTACCTTAGCGGCTATGTGCTATGGTAACGAAGCAAGCATTTCTGTATTTATAATATTGTACAGTGAGCAGGGGGTTCCCTAGCCAGAAATATGCTCAGAGGGGGATCCCTGCTCCTGCACAATATTATTAAAAAATACAGAAATGCTGCTTCATTACCTAGCTGATAGCCGCTAAGGCAATGAAGGGTTAACCCACCGTGCCCGCTTTATTGTGGGTAGCGGGGGTGGGTGAAGGGGGATTTGGCCCTGTGTGAGTTTAGGACTTGCGGGGGGGTTGCGGGTGCACTTAACCCTTCACGACCGTAGCAGTTAATACCGCTAATACGGTCATGAAGGGGTTAACCCCCCCCTACCCCCCGCAAGCCCTAAACAACCACCGTTGGCTAATACCCCTTCACCCACCCCCGCTACCCACAAAAAAAAAACTCACACACCAGCCGCCAACCAAAATATAAAATAAACTAATAAATAATAAATATGAATATTAAATAAATACATTGAAATACATTTTTATTCATACGTGTAGATGTGCAGGGGTCTCCGAGCTGAACCGCATTGGTTTCAGGCCGCGGGACCCCCTGCTCCCGAGATACAGACCCCTTTATGAGGTGCCGTGTATCCCTCTGCATTTAAAGTCCCATCACGTGACCGCGGCCTGTAAAACAAGCAGAGGGAACCGACCCCCTAAAGGGGCCTGTATCTCGGGAGCAGTGGGTCCCCGGGCCTGAAACCAAAAAGTTTTCTGCCCGGAGACCCTCTGCACATGTACAGTATAATAAACAACAACACTCAATAAAGAAGTCGTCTTACCTTAGCGGCTATGTGCTATGGTAATAGGCATCCTTCTGATTTTGTATTTTTAATAATATTGTACAGTGAGCAGGGGTTATCCCCGAGCCAGAAATTAATGCTCAGGGACCACCTGTCGCCTGCACAATTTATTAAAAATACAGAAATGCTGCTTCATTACCAATAGCTGATAGCCAGCTAAGGCTGAAGGTTAGGCAGAATAAACAATAATATATACACACCTTTTTTAATGTGTGTGTTTAAAACCTCCCTGCCTTCACTGTATATCATGTAAAAACCCCTCCCCTATTGGTGTTTTAAACTCTCTCTGCCTCACTGAATCTATGTAAAAACCCTCCCCCTGTGTGTGTGTTTAAACCTCTGCTTTGACTGTAGTCTATGTAAAAAACCTCCCCTATGGTCTGCTAAGCTTCCCTGCTTGTGACTAATCTGTGAAACCCCCCCTCCCAGTGTGTCGTTAAATCTCCCTGGCCTGTGTTTCTGTGGTGCAGTGTACTTGTAAGTAAATGTGGGGTGGGATCCGTTAAAAATAACAACACCCACACCCACTAACCCACACCCACCTGCAACATGCCCCTCCACTGCTGCAAAAAAGAGACAACATTAAAAACATACAAAGTGAAGGTCCCCTAACCCTTAATCACCATAGCGGTTATCTACCCTACAGTCATTAGGGTATAACCCACCCTCACCCACCTCGGGGTGCCACATATCCCCCACCTAACCCCCCACCCCGTGAGTGCCTAAACCACCCACCCAATACCCACAAGGGAGGCCTACCCACATACCGTTGGGGAAACAACCCCCCCCCCCTCACCCCTAGTACGCAATAAAAAAACACACACCACCCCACATAACCATCATTCTATTTATTAAGACATTACCCACCCCTGTGGTCCCCCCAATAAATACAGATTTTTCTTTTCATCAGGGTTCAAACGCGCCCCACGCGAGTCCCCGGGGGCTGGCGAGAGCACTGAGACCTACAGTGACCAGAGCCCTTTTTCACACAGGTTCTGGAGGCCTGCTGGTGGGTCCCGCCAGCAACCATGGCCCCCAGGTGGTCTCCTCCTTGGGTCACCGTGGGCGTACAATGGGGTCCCCACGGTATCATCGCGGATGCCTGGGCGCCCGGGTCCAGTAACACACAGGGTCTGCGGGGCCATCGGGTTTCCCTCTGGGGTTGGGGAACTCACGATGTTGTCACTACAGGTTCCGGTTGCCCCACAAGAAGTGGGACCACAAACTCATACATGCCCCTACCTAAGGGTCGGCTGTGTGCCCCACAGATGTGAGACCACCGCTTCATATCCCGAAGGTGTCACCGTCTACCAAGTGTGGAACACCAGCTGATACCCGTGGGAGTACCGAGGGGTGAACCCGCAGTGGTCCTCCACGAGGTCACCACGCAAAACCACAGACCAAACGCTGAATGTAAAAAAAATAAACCTTGCTATAATATCAAATACATACACATCCACACCCCCACCAACACCTACAGTACAATAATGTGCAAAATACGATTTATCACCAGATATGGGTAATAGATTAAGTGCCCATTATAAAACAGTAACTAGCATATTCAAAATAAATACAGTACTCCTGACCTCATTCAATACTAAGTTGTCCATCGCCACAACATACTTGCTTTCGACCCACAAATACCATGCAAAATACAAAGGCCAATATAACTTGCACATTACATTCGAGATCAATTAACCCCTTAAACACCATCAGAGATAAACCCGAAAGGGATTAGGGTAGACAGCACTAGGAACGATACCACCTTAGCACCCATGAATTGGATCAGTGGCTTCATCATGCACCTATATATATCTTACTTATATAACCGAATAGATTATAGAGAAAGATATATTAAATATATATGAGTAATAATAGAGATATATATATAATAGTAGTATAGGTATCATATATATACATGAGTATAAAAAACCACACTGATGAAAACCATATATAACAGCAAATTAGAAGGGTTTCAAACCCATACTGTACCTACATATAACACTTCTCCCTAGACACTAACATTAAATCAATTTCCTTTACTTAATATCGTAACTCAAGCTTAGACAATCTAAATCATCACAAAACCAATGAAAAAAACTCACATTCCAATCAAATAGATTGCCCTTTACATTGTAATACATTGATTGCTAAAAATCTATGCACCATATCTTCTGCCAATGACTCACCAAGTAAACAAACAATCATATAGGTACGGTAGCCAATCATAGCGTGGGAACTCTCCCTACCGCTGATTGGCTCTATACCAGTGACAGGTTTTCATGACACTCCTTTCTCCCCGCAAGCGCCTCTGTCACATGGTATACTAGGCCAAATCAGAGTAGGGATGGAGTTCCCCCGCTCTGATTGGCTACCGTACCATTGTGACTGCTGGTCTTTTAATTATCGTCTCTTAAAGGCAATTTAGAACAAAGCCATTCTGATTGTCTGTGCTTCATTCCCTTTAAGTGACGTCCATTTTTTTTTTAGCGGCCACAACACATGGTTTTCACGGCCCAAGCAGGCGTGAACCATGACAAAATGTGACGTCATAGGCTTTAAAAAAAAAAGCCTATGTCGTCTCATTTGGGAAGCCCGACGCCGCGGCGGAAGGACCTCCGTGGAGAAAGGAGGACAAGGGCGTGGCCGAGTACTGAAAGAAGACCCCGCCCCGCACCTGCAATTAGATAGAAGAAAAAGAGAATCCAGATGACGATGGATTACCAAATAGAAAGAACCGTGTTGATGTGGATTTTTGTTAAAGTTATTTTTTATGGTTATTATTTTATGTTCCGGTGCCTGTGTTTTGGTTGCATATAGGTCGCAACTGGAGTCCGGTGGGGCCGAAGTAATGTAAGTGGAACCATAGAAATGTATTAAATTAACTTGTTTAATTTTTTTAACACATTTTTAAAACATTTTTATTTTATTTTTTTTTTTGAGTGTCTAATCATGTCCTTGCCACCTGTATGTATGATGGATAATCTGTCCTAAGCAGAGATATCCATACAGGTAAGAAATGATGTTGTTGTACTCAAAGCTTTATTTTATGTTTTTTAAAATTAATGGTCTCTGCTGCTATGCATTATTGTGAGTTTAAATACTTTTAAATTAGATAGATTAATCCTTGGTATTGTTTGTGTGGTTTGAGGGAGGGTCGGATACTGTGCCTTGTTTTAAAATGGTGTATTCTGTCCGGCTAACTTATTTTTTTCTCAGGCTACATTGTTCTGCTCCAGGCGTGAATTAGTTAATTGTTTCCATTGTTCGGATGAGTGTAATTGTTTAGGGATGTAAATAATATTGCTAATTGATTTTTGGTTTTACACGTGGTTGATTCATTTGCAGACATGATATGGTGCAAGAGTTTATGCATCATTTACCACTGTAACTGCACTCTTATTGATTGGAATGTGAGGTGTTTTCCTTGGACTTTCATTGGTTTGTGGAGGATTCAGATTGGTAAGATCAGTTAGGTATTATTAAAAGGAAATTGAGTTAATGTGTTTGTCCCCCTAGAAGAAGTGTTATTCTGTAGTACGTAATGGTATTTGATACCTTCTAGCATTTATTTGTATATGGTTCACATCACTTGTGTGTATATACTATATATATATATAGAAAAGATACTAGATATGATATTATAATATATATATATATATCTATATATATATAATACTATCTATATATATATCTATCTTATATATAAATATATAGATATATCTCTGTAGATATCATAAATACTATATCCCTCTCTGTATATTATATCTTATCTCTCTGTATATAATATACAGCAAGATATATATAGTTGCATGATGGACAGCCACTGTACAAATTCATAGGGTTGAAAAGGGTTGGGTACTCCGATGCCATTGTGGCTTGCCAAAAACCACTTAAATAGCAAACCCATCACTTTGTTGGCGGTTATTATCTGATAATGTGTTTAGGGTTTTAATTGATAATCTGATGGTAATTGCACTGTATTGGTTTGTTTTGCTATGTTATGTTGCATGGGCAAGACAAAGTTCGTTCGCTGGCCGATGGCACGTACGATTGATGAGGTTCCGTAAGTAACTATTATTTAGTTATGAATTTGCTAGTTAATGTATTTTTAATAATTCGGCCAATTATCTAATGATCCATATACGTGGATTAGTTATTTTGCACCTTTCTTGGTACTGTAGTTTTGGGGGGGGGGGGTGTGTATCGTATTAGACTGTATAGGCCAGGTTTCTTTTTTTTTACATTTTACAGTTGGTGTTCCGTAGGTTTTTTTGTCTTGTGGTCACCACTCTGGAGACCCACCCACCTGCGGGTCCCTCGGGTTCCAACCTTGTATCAGGCTTTGGTTCCACTGTGGTGACACATCGGGGATGAAGCGGTTGTCTCACATCGTTGGGGCACTGCCGACCCTAGTCTGCGGTGATTAAGATGTATGGTCCCACTTTCTGTGGGGGCACCGCCGACCCTAGTGCGGGGATGACTGATTTGTGGTCCCCACTTCTTTGGGGCAAACCGCTGACCCGTAGTGAGCACTCGTGCGTTCCCCAACCCCCTAAGTCACCACCCGAGGCCCCGCAGACCCTGTGGGTCTGACCCGGGCTCTCAGACATCCGCGTTCCACCGTGGGACAATTGTGGCCCACGGTGGACCGCCCAGGATACTCACCTGTGGGCCATGGTGCTGGCGACCCCCAGCATGCCTCCGAACCTTTTTCAAAAGGGCTGCGCTGGTACACTGTAGGTCCTGTCCGGTGCCCCGCCAGCCCACCGGGGACTTGCGTGGGGCGCGTTATTAACCCTGTATGTAAAAGAAAAAATCATTGTATTTAGGGGGGCACAGGTGTGTGTACTGTATTCATAATAGAAGATGGTTATTGGGGGCTGTGTATTTTTTTATTGCGGGACTCGGGGAGTGAGGGGGGTGTTCCCCAACGGTATGTGGGTAGGCTCCTTGTGGGTCGTTTGGGTGGGTGGTTAGGAGGCCTCAGGAGGGGCGTGTGGTGGGTTATGTGGGCAGGTATGTATGCTCCCGATTGGTGGGATGAAGGTGGTTTAACCCCTTAATGACTGTAGCGTTTAATAACCGCTATGGTGATTAGGGGTTAGGGGACATTACTTGTACAACACATGTTTTAATTTTTGTCTCTTTATTTGCAGCAGATGGAATGGGCCAGTGCAGGTGGTAGTGGGTAGTGGGTGTGGCTTTTTATTTACACGGGATCCCCGCCTCCCCACATATACATAACAGTACACTGCACTCACAGAAACAGCAGGCCAGGAGATTTCTGCACAATAGGGGGGAAGCGTGGGTTAACACGATTAGTCAAGCAGGGAAGTTAACAATACACAAATAGGTGGAGGGGTATTTTACTTACATATATTACAGTCAAAGCATGAGTTTAAAACACACATAGGGGAGGGTTTTTTTTAACATAGAATGACAGTGAAGGCAGGGAAGCTTAACAACACACTAGGGGTGAGGGGTTTTTTACATAGGATTACATTGAAGGGCAGGGATGTTTTAAAACAGCCAATAGGGGTGGGTTTTTTCCATAGATTACGTGAAGTCAGGAGAAGTTTACAAACCTCACTTAAAATAATGTATGTATGTTTTTAATTGTTTATTTCTGCTTAACCCTTCCTTTCTTAGCGGCTATCAGCTATGGATTGAAGCAAGGACATTTTCGTCTATTTTAAGATATTTTGTGCAAGGCACAAAGGGGGTCCCCTGAGCATTAATTTCTGGCTCGGGGAACCCCCCTTCTCACTGTACACTCTAATTAAAAATACAGAAATGCTGCTTCTTTACATACCTGCCCATGCCCTACGGTAAGGAACGAGTTTTATTATATAATATGTGTTTTTATTCATACGTAGAATGTGGCAAGCGGGTCTCCGAGCCGAAACGTTTTGGTTCAGCCCGGGGACCCCCTGCTCCCCGAGATCATGCCCCTTTAGGGGGTGCCGTTATCGCCTCCTGCTTGACTTTTACCGGCGCGGTAACCCACGTGATCGGGACCTTTAATCCAGAGGATACCGGCACCTCAGACAGGGGGTCTGTATCTCGGATCAGGGGCTCCCCGCCTGAACCAATAGCGGTTCAGCTCCGGAACCCCCTGCCGCATCTACACTATGATAAAAATGTATTTCAAATGTTTTATTATATTCATTTATATTATATTTATTTATTTAGTTTTTGGCGGGCTGCTGTTTGTGAATTATTTTTTATTGTGGGTAGTCGAGGGGTGGGTGAATGAGGTATTATCCCCAACAGTGTTTGTTATGGGCTTGCGTGTGCGTATGGGTTAACCCTTCATGACCCGTAGCGTATTAACTCTACGTCACGTGAGGGGTTATGCACCCGCAACCTCCCCCCCCCCCCCGCAAGTCTAAACGCCAACAAGGGCCATACCCCTCTCAGCCCACCCCGCTACCCCACAAACAGCGGCACTGTTTGTTAACCGCCTTCATTGCCTTAGCGGCTATACCTATGGTATAAGCAGATTTCTGATTTTTAATAATATTGTGTCAGGAGCAGATCACCCCTGAGCATTAATTTCGGGCTCAGGGACCCCCTGCTCACTGTAAATATTCAGTTTCAAATCAGAAATGCTGCTTCCTACCAGAGCACATAAGGCCTCTAAGGTAGAACTAGTGTTTATTATAGTGTGTTTTATTTCTACTGTACAGTGCGAGGGTTCTCCAGCAGAAATGTTTCTGGTTTCAGGCCCGTGGACCCCCTGCTCCCCAAATACGGGCATAGATAGATAGATAGATAGATAGATAGATAGATAGATAGATAGATACAGAGATAGATAGATAGATAGATAGATAGATACAGAGATAGATAGATACAGAGATAGATAGATAGATAGATAGATAGATAGATAGATAGATAGATAGATAGATACAGAGATACAGAGATAGATACAGAGATAGATAGATACAGAGAGATAGATAGATAGATAGATATAGATAGGTAGAGAGATTGATAGATATACAGTAGATAGATAGCAAGGCGCTCCTGGGATCATAGTGCTGTTGGGATTTTTTCCTCCTTTGTATTATCATTAAGTGGAAACACTCTGACTTTATCCTTTTTTGGACTTTATATACTGTTCTGCTTATTGCATTATCTGTCTGGCTTTATTAACCACTTTAATATCTCACTTATTATTAGTTTTGTTAGATTAGTGCAATACTAGTAAATAAAATTAATCTATGTGTCTATATTTTAGTTTAACACTTATTCACTTAACTTAGTAGCGCTACTTTTTGTGTGTGTTTCTATATATATATCTAATGATGTGTACAGAGTACACAGAAAGGTCCCAAATGACAGCGCACTGCAGACCAGAGTTACATTATATCATGGTCCATATGTGCGACTAAACAAACAGTTAAAATAATGTTATTACAAATATACGGATAAAAACGTGAATCCTAAATCTCTAGAATGAGAGATATAATGACACCTAACTAGAGCCTGTGTATATAATCTATTCTAGTGAAAGAACCAATCAGATCATGGTGCAGTGAATAAGTACTTCTGCTGCAATGTACAGATACAGTAGTAGCCTTTCAGTGGTATAACTTAGGTCAAGACAGGGGGCCTATAGGTATAAACCACATGGAAGCGTTAAGTAACCCCTTAGTGGAATAGTTTAATGATATACATAGAACAAAATCCTCTCGAAATAATTGTGGGGGAGAGATATTAATATATCAATTTATTGTCCCTAGGTGCACAAGAGGAGATGTTCTGCTGAGGAGAGAACTAGGTAATGTATATTGTGATAATTCTAAAAGGCTATACTTATACTGCTGATAGTCTAGTCTCCTAATATGGATGTTTAATGTAATATCTGATGCTATTGTTAGTATAGCTCGCAGATGTACTAAGATGATACTATGTACAAGATTGAGTGCACACGTAGGGTGTTGAACCTCACTGTATCATACTGGCAGTGCAGTGTGTTAAGGTTATTGCTGTATGGAATAATCGGCAATACAGCTTGTCGGTATTTGCGCAGTCACGTGATATGTTGACTGTATAATATATACCCCTTCGATAGCAGTGCTGTGCGTATGGTACATGTCACAAATAGATTTGCAGCATATATGTTAGTGGCTATAGCTTAGTGGTAAAGCCATCCTAAAGCACAGCATGGGTTAAAAGCTACCAGAACTTCACGTATATATTCTAGCTTGAAAGTCTGATAGGATCACGTGATTCGTAGAGTACGTCATATGTAACTGGCTGTAGCAGTGTTATGGGTACTGTATATAGCGTATGTTGGTTTTCGATACAGATATCTATTGCTATAGCATGGTAATCAAGCCACGATGTTGCGTGGCATAGGTAAATTGCTGCTATATTTTTTTATTATTATAAAGGCCCTTCAGTATAGATATCTGTGGAGCACTCGCGGGATCCACGAGGTCTCCCGGTGCACCGTCCGGTGCCTGCCGTCAGATACACCGGGCCACGGCAACCCCCAGCCAAGAGTCACTAAACAGGTACATTAAAATACTTCATTACAGTAATTTCTAAGTTCGATCGTAATGAACTGGTAAGAGGAGATACAGGAGACACACTACGCTGTGTGTTAGTACTTGTGGAGGTTCAATCGGGAATTCCCGTTGATATACACAGCCCTTAGGTAGAGAACATGAATAAAGAGTTTATAACACCATGTCAGCTATGACCGACGTACGTTTCGTCGCTTAGTGATTGGAAACTCACAAACGGCCAACAATTTATGCCCTTAAATTGTTGGCCGTTTTTGAGTTTCCAATCTCTTTTAAATTTATTTGTTAATAAAACGGTGTTATACTATATTTCCCTTCTCTTCCCTAATTTGAGGTATCATCAGGAAGTCTCCCCTATCCCTACTGGAGAATTATTGTCTAATGTAAGTGTGTTCCCACTGAAAACCTACTTATATGATTCATTGTTTTAACTATCCCTGATTGTGGTCCCTCTCTCTGTTTATTATTGCATGTGTCCCGGAGTCACAAGTGGAACCACGCGCCGGAGGATCCTTTTTCTTTGTGATAGGTAGGTAGATAGATCTATCTATCCATCTATCTCTACCTACCTCTATATCTATCTATCTTTAGAGAGAGATAGAGAGTGATAGAGAGCGATAGAGAGCGATAGAGAGAGATAGAGATAGAGAGAGATAGAGAGAGAGAGATACAGTTGTGTGAAAAAGAAAGTACACCCTCTGATTTCTATGGTTTTACATATCAGGACATAATAACAATCATCTGTTCCGTAGCAGGTCTTAAAATTAGGTAAATGTAACCTCAGATTAACAACAACACGACATATTACACTGTGTCATGATTTATTTAACAAAAATAAAGCCAAAATGGAGAAGCTATGTGTAAAAACTATACATCCTTACTGCTTCCATAGGAATTAAGATGCTAAGTACCAGACAGGTGCTGCTAATCAAATGCCCTTGATTAATTGATCATCATCAAGTGTGACCACCTCTATAAAAGCCGAAGTTTTAGCAGTTTGCAGGTCTGGAGCATTCAGGTGTGTGTTACCACAATGCCAAGGAGGAAAGACATCAGCAATGATCTTAGAGAAGCAATTGTTGTTGCCCATCAATCTGGGAAGGGTTATAAGGCTATTTTCAAACAATATAAAGCCCATCATTCTACAGTGAGAAAGATTATTCAAAAGTGGAAAACATTCAAGACAGTTGCCAATCTTCCCAGGAGTGGACATCCCAGCAAATTCACCCCAAGGTCAGACCGTGCAATGCTCAGAGAAATTGCAAAAAAAACAAGAGTTACATCTCAGACTCTACAGGCCTCAGTTAGCATGTTAAATGTTAAAGTTCATGACAGTACAATTAGAAAAAGACTGAACAAGTATAGTTTGTTTGGAAGGGTTGCCAGGAGAAAGCCTCTGCTCTCTAAAAAGAACATGGCAGCACGGCTTAGGTTTGCAAAGTTGCATCTGAACAAACCACAGACTTCTGAAACAATGTCCTTTGGACAGACGAGATCAAAGTGGAGATGTTTGGCCATAATGCACAGCGCCACGTTTGGCGAAAACCAAACACAGCATATCAGCACAAAAACCTCATACCAACTGTCAATTGTCAAGCACGGTGGTGCAGGGGTGATGATTTGGACTTGTTTTGCAGCCACATGACCTGGGAAACTTGTAGTAATTGAGTCGACCATGAACTCCTCCGTATACCAAAATATTCTAGAGTCAAATGTGAGGGCATCTGTCCGACAGCTAAAGCTTGGCCGAAATTGAGTCATGCAACAGGACAATGATCCCAAGCACACCAGCAAATCTACAACAGAATGGCTGAAAAAGAAAAGAATCAAGGTGTTGCAATGGCCCAGTCAAAGTCCAGACCTCAACCTGATTGAAATGCTGTGGCTGGACATTAAGAGAGCTGTACATAAACAAATGCCCACAAACCTCAACGAACTGAAGCAACGTTGTAAAGAAGAGTGGGCCAAAATTCCTCTACAACGATGTGAGAGACTGATAAAGTCATACAGAAAACAATTACGTCAAGTTATTGCTGCTAAAGGTTGTTCTACGAGCTATTGAATCATAAGGTATAATTAGTTTTTCACACGGTTTCTCCATTTTGGCTTTATTTTTTGTTAAATAAATCATGACCTGGTGTAATATGTTGTGTTGTTGTTCATCTGAGGATGTATTTACCTAATTTTAAGACCTGCTAAGGAACAGATGAATGTTATTATGTCCTGATATGTAAAACCATAGAATTCAAAGAGGATGTACTTTCTTTTTCACACAACTGTATATAGAAAGATAGATAGAGATAGATAAGAGATATAGCGAGAGATAGATAGAGATCGAGAGATAGAGATACTGTAGATAGAGATAGTTTGCTTTGTTTCGTGTTTTCCAGCTTGCCTGCCCTTTCTCCTCAGTTCGGCCATTTTGGTAACTGGCAGCCTGCAACTTAAGGCTGCAGTTCTCAGTGGGAGTCGCCTAGCAAAGTTCTGTTTGCTGCAGATCCGGTTGATCTTCGCTGTCACGCATTACCCATTTGCCTATTTGGAATCCCTGTTGCTGACCCCGACCACATTACCTTCTGCCTGCTCTGACCTTTTGCCTGTCGCCTGGACTCTGCACCACTGCCACCAGCCCTGACCTCTGTCTGCTTACCGACTACGGATACTCTAACATGTCTCTGTCCCTGGGCTCTGGTCAGTTAATTTGCATTCCTACCTCAGCCCTGCGGGTCTGCTTCCTGATCGGAGATAAGCATAGTCACAGATAGAGATATATAGATAGAGATATCTATACAGTATATATATATAATATATATATATATATATTTCTAGGTGGCACCTCCCTTTAGAGTAAAGTACTTAGGACCCAGAATCCTACACAACTTTTTAGGTTCACCCTAGGAGCTACAACTCCTAGTAAGGTGCAGAGTTACTAACAGGACACGCCTCACCCTGAGAGAGAGGCAGAGCTGCCTGTGAGATGTGTGGGAAGGTAAATTAGGCTAATTTAGGATTTAGTGCAGGTATAAACCTGTGTCAGTTTAACCAGTAGCGGGGTAGCCACCCAGAGTAGTTAGGGTTAAAGATCTGTTTAGCCAGAAGATTAAGAAGAGGTAGGAATTTTCTTTATTTTGCATGTTTGTTTATTTGAATTCTCCACTCTTTGTTTAAAAATAAATACAAGCCTCAAATCCCAAGTTTCTCTGATTCCTTTCCCTAGAAGACTGTTCTAAGGACCCTCACACAGATGGACATGTCACAGTATCTTTTTAAATGAATTTACCTAAAAAATGCCCAAAGTGTAACAATGGATCAGTTAAGTGAGAATAACATTTAACGTACGTTCTTTGTAAGTGAAGACGCGCAAAATGTTACTTAATGCCACGTGAAACTCTCCTGTGGTTTATAATTTGGAATAACTATTAAATCATTAAACATGACTAATTAAAATGTTTTTTAAGAGTGCTGCAGTTCTGCCCACATTGTGATATGAACCTCTTACTGGAACCCAACATAAGAAGTACCTTTATATACAGTATATATACACATCTAAAAGCAGTTTCTACTCACTTTTCCTCTTGCATTCTGGATAGGTCAGTTCTCCTTTGGTACAATTTCCTTTCAGAGCAGAGTGACTGTAAAATCCTTGTTTACATATAAATTGAACTATTTCCCCATCTCCATAATACCCTTCGTTGTCATGTATCGGGTCCAGTTCCAAAAAGTTCTCATCAACTTTCTCTTGATAAAGGCGACAAGTTTCTAGAATATATAAGCGCACACGTTAATAAACACTCAAAATTAAAATCAAGTACAATAAAGCTCTTCCATCTGTCTTGTAATTTCCATTTATAGAACTGACAAATACAAGTTCAATTAAAGCCATTAATGATAAATAGCACTCATATTGTGTAATGTAGGATACAGCACCCACACCTTCCCCATCCTTCATAGCAACTCCCGGGGATTTACATATAGCTTCACTCACTCATGGAAAGAGCTAGACTATGGCTCCTAGTCTACTTTTCGATATATACATACATATGTTTATAGTGAAACTATCTTAATAAGTTAAAAATGAGTGGAGTTTGCACATGGAAAAGGTGTGTGTCTCACACCCTTCCACCACTGGGGACCGGACGTCACTGCCACGGGGACTACAGTATACTATTACTGATGGGCCAATCTTTTATGCAGATTATAATTCGAGGTGGATTGGCCGGTTTCTTTGAGCTGCAGAATTCTGCGGATCAATCTCAAAGTGAAATCCGACTTTATCTTCCACCACTGACAATCCACATGGCGGATTATTAAAAATCCGCACTCTGATTAAATACATGAGAGAGAGTGGATTTTCAATCCGCCATGCAGAGTTCAGATTCAATATGGAATTGTATTCAATAGCGGATTCGGTTTAATCCGTTCAGATTTTTTAGTACCCGATCCGCGGATGGATTTTGGTTGGAGGATTGGATTTGGTCTGGAAGATCTGGGAAAGGGATTTGGACCAGTTTGCCCCTCTCTATATACTGTACATCAGTAGAAGCACCACACAGTGAGACAGGTTTCCTATATTATCTGTCAGACCCTGCACACAGTGTGAGGACTTTAACACATTTCCTAAAACAAATTGATGCATTTTATCATCGTTTGGGTATCAAGTAACTTCTATTACTGCTCCATACACACCAGATATTACTCTATACACACACACTAGATATTGCTCAATACACACACACACTAGATATTGCTCTATACACACAGTCACTAGATATTGCTCCATACACATACTCACTAGATATTGCTCCATACACACACACACTAGATATTGCTCCATACACCTACTCACTACTCACTACTCACTAGATATTACTCCATACACCTACTCACTAGATATTGCTCCATACACAGACTAAACAGATATTACTTCATACACTCAACTGATATTACTCCACATAAATACTCCCAAGTATTGTGCGCTGCCACAAATGGAACTTAAAAACAGGAAAATATAACATTACTTACGCCCGGTAAAACACCTGGGATATATCATTTTTCCATTGCTGCATTCGCCCTTTAGAGAAGCCGGTCGATATGGTCGATTCGATCCCGACTTGCACTTAAAATTTACTTCTGAGCCGTGTTTATGAGTTTTACTCATATCCTCAGATAATTGCAATTCTACATTTTTCCGGCCGAGTTCTTCCTTGGAAATTTTACACGACTCTGCAAAATAACACAATTTGGGTATGTTTCACAGTTTAGGACAATTATTTAATTTGATTAAGCAGGTTCTCTTTGTACTTACCAAGACATTGTGGTGGTTCGGACCACTGACCATTATCACATTTAACGTTAATAGACCCCGCCAGCACAGTATCCTCTCTGCACTCAAATTCAACCGATGCCCCCGAATCATAACTGCGCTGTGCTTCAGTTTTAAGTTTTCCATTTGCAACCACAGGGGCAGACTTACACTTTTCTACAATAATGAAGAAAAAATAAAAGACAAATACAATAAATGATAAGGCCCCAATCACTATTGTAGTTTATGAGTAACCCCTGAAGTGTTACTACATTGTCAAACAATGGCAATTATTCTTGCTGTGTTTAACAGTGCAATAATTCGTTAAAAAGGTGAAATGAGTGAGCACATTCTTCAGTGTTAGCTTCAATCACTAGTGCATAAACATACAGCATGTTCACTATATTATCAGTGGTACTAAGAAACTACAGTGCCACGCATTACAGGAGAATGTCCACTTATTCACTGGAATAGTCTTGCTCAACCAAAGTGTGGAATTAAGAGTGCCTAGGCAATATGTTTTGGAAATACTAGATTGGTGCAAGCACAGAAACAGAAATCCTATAGTGACGCACACCTCAAATGTTGAATGGCTTCACATAAAAAAATAACTTTTAAAAGTAAATACAGGAAGGCCCCGCTTCTCGGCACTTCGTTATCCGGCGTTCCGCCTATCCGGCGGCGCCGAGAAGGGGGCCGCCATAGTTAAACTGCATTCGCGCATGCGCAGAACGGGCGGTTGCGCCCAGCGCGCATATGCAGACCGTAGTTCTGCGCGCGCAGACCATAGGCCACGCTTGCGCAGAACGGCGAAAAACGCCATTCTGTGCATGCAGGGAACTGAAAATCGCCGGATCCGCTTTCCGGCGATTTTCACTTTACGGCAGGGCCCTGGAACGGAACCCGCCGTATACCCGGGGCCCTGCTGTAAATAAATTGGAGACTGATTACGGTACGTATAGTGTTCTGTAAATAGCTTATGCCAAACAGATATAATAACTTTATTTCATATAGCGCTTTTCTCCCCAATTACAGCATAGTGTTGTACATAGCACGTAGGAATGTTACAGACACAGTACATGAAATACACATACATACAATGTGTACTGAGAACCCTACACTGAAGTGGACATACTGTATAGTGAATTACAATATAAAATCTGAGCTGTCTCTGAAGTATGCGAGTCCTCAATTGGTAATTGCAGCTGATTGCTACAGTATATACTTAAGGGCAAAGAAGTTGAAAGTGTGTACATCCAGTTTAATTCAAGTATATCCCTTATAAGTCATGCTTTATCGTAGTCTTGTAACTCCCTGTAGTATTTGTTTGATAAATTATGGCTGTATTAGTCCAAATGTATAAGATAGAAAGTATAGAGGAATATAATGGATAAATGAAATGGAGGACTCTAAGGAGAGTGTCACGGTACTGACAGGAGGAGATATATCTATGCTATTATTGTAAATCAGTAGCCCCGCGATACAGTATCACTAGGAAGTTCAGACATACTAATTACTCAATATCTTTAAGCCAATAGGATTTAGTACTAAGTAATCAATTATATCTCTAACTCTAAAACTATATAGTACATATGCTTCAGAGCCTCAGACCCCAGATGCGGGCTCGTACTGCTGCGCCAGCCTTTATTCTAAAACTTCACGGAGCCGTTGTCGTTGCATCTCCTGTATTCCACGCGCTATAAATGTCTCTCCCCCTCCACCTCGATGCTGCTCATCTTGGCATGTGATGCCATGTCTAAGACCCGACGTACGTTTCACTGATTATCTCAGCTTCTTCTCATTACCATATTTCAACTCTTCTAATAAACCCTGTTCTCCTTCTATAAAAATTGTGCTAAAATATTTATAGTAGTACAATTATAATCCCGCACCATAATCAGGTCCTACTTGCAAATAGATTATTACATGTTTAAGCATCGTTGTAGTTTGGGAAGAGATTGGAGAGAGTGTTGCCCCAAACTCAAACATCTCTCTCAGGTCTCCTGAATGTTCCAGGGACCCTCACCGTCCTGTACCAAACTTCTGCTGTGAGGAACAAGAGATCTGACTTGTTCCTGCTGAATCGTTCTAATAAAAGGCGTTCAAGCACTGCTGCCCTGAAGTTGATTAAATACTCAATGAGACCCGTATTGATCTATCATTCACCCTCCCCCCAGACTCTGTAGGAATGACCGGAGCGGCAGCAATGGACAGGTGGACAGCTCTGAGCTCTGGAAGGAGGAGAGAGTATAATGGACATGGGCACTTTAATTACACTCATACCAATTTCCCTTAATGGGATCAGTAAGGATACACATCTTTACTTAATAGAGTGGGGCAGCTGTTTAAAGATTGAGGGGCCTATGCACCGATAAGCCACTTATCGCCAAAAAAGCCTACAGCGATTCAGTAAACCCCGATAAGCCGGTGATAAGAGCAAAAATCGGCGGGTTTTTTTGGCAAAAAAACCCGCAAAACGCGCGGCGACAAGCCGCTTATCACCAGTTTCTCAAACTCGCGGTATTCAAGTAGCTCCGATCAGCTTATCGAGGCTGATCACAACTCTAGAATTGAGATTCTCTCCAAATCGCCTCGCCAGGAAAAGTTGGCAAGAAGGTGGTGAGGAGTTGCCGAGAAGCAGCGAGACGGCACTTAGAAAAAATAATGCATTTTTCCTGCATCGAATTGCTGCCGGGAGACTCCGGCGCTGATATCCCTGGCATGAATCACACGCAATAAAAATGCATTTACAGGCCACTTCATTACCTTAGCGGATATCCGCTAAGGCAAAGAAGGGTTTAAGGGAGAACAGGAGCTTTATTGGGGGCAGAGGGGGTGAGTGAAGGGGGTACTTGGCCTTTCACTCACACCGTCTTAGCCAATAAACATAACAATATGTAATAAGCACCAATACACAACCCACCCCCTGTACCCCCACATAAAACCATATTTAATTTTTCATACACTTAATTGATACTAGAGGCTGGTGGGTGTCCCCGGTTGGTACTCGTGGCTGTATGGGGTCCCAGGTGATCCCCGTGGGTGGACCCGCTGGTGTTTTGGGATCCTCGGGTGGTTCCCACGTGTATCTGTGGGCCTCCCAGTGGTCCCCGCAGGGGTCCCCGGGTGGTTCCCACGGGGTCTGGGGGCCATCGGGTGGTCCCCCCGGGGGTCCGGGGGCCAAACAAGTGGTCCCCGGTTGGTCCTCTTGGGTGTCCGGGGGTCCTCAGATGGTCCCTGTGGGTGTCCAGGGGTCCTCTGGTGGTGTCCGGGGGTCCCCGCTGGCATTCAGTACCAACCCTATTGTAAAATAAATAAAGATGGCCTACATTTCAATAAATACACCTGCTCCCCCACCCCCAAACACATTCAGTACTGTAATGGGCAAAATAACTATTATCCAGATATGGATAATAGCTAATTTGCCCATTATTAAATCAAGCATTAGCCATTCAGCATAAGTAAAGTAAATAAAACCGTTCTACTTACCCCTGGTGTCCTTGTCAGCATACAGCAGGGCCATGTCCTCCATTGCCAGAAAGAATACATAAAAAATACCATCTAATGGACCCTACCCCCTTAATCACCTTAGCAGTTAATAACCACTATAGTAACTAAGGGATTAACCCCTGTCCCCCACTACCCACCAGGGAGCCCTAACCACCCACCCCAGACCCACTATACCCACCCTGTACCCATTGAATGGCATAGTAGTACATCAACCCATATAATACTGGCATGATAAGCTACAGATGAAGCCACCAGTATTAGAACTCTTGCCTGGGAAATTCTGGGGCAGCCTTACAGTAAACGCCTTAACATTTCTGTTAGATTCTTAATGGCCCATCGGATTAACACAGTAGTGGTCCCTACAGTCCCATTCAGTTTGAATTGGACTGCAGGGACCCCCCACTATGTTAATCCGATGGGCCATTAAGAATCTCACAGACATTTTGAGTAAATGTTGAGACATTTACTGTGAGACTGCCCCAGAATCTCCCAGAATTTCCTAGGTACGTGTTCTAATACTGGTGGCTGCATCTGTACTATATCAGTCAATGGTCACCCTAATACAAAGCATGAATGTCCAAATTACACAATAATAAAACATATACAACAAGAACCTAAACCCCAAAAATCAAAAATAAAAAGCACTAGCTAACCAATCAATTACCTAAATAAAACCACTAGTCAATTACAGAAATAAAACCACTAGTCAATCAATTATAGAAATCAGGTAGCTACAAGATGCAGAGATGCAGAGCACAGCAAAGCAACAGGATTCCACAGGACGGCAGCGGTATAATAAAAAGATACTTTATTCGCACATCATGGTGCAGACAGGGATTGGTGCAAGAAACCTCCTTCTCTTACGCGTTTCACGCCGGTATGGCGCTTCGTCAGAGAGTACAGGTAGGTGTGCCATATTCTTCCTCTTATAGGGATGCCAATTATCCAAATTTGCAATCAGCCGCCATGACCGGAAACCGGATGTGACGCGGCCGTGCTTCTAAGCCGGAAGTGACGTGGCGCCGCTATGCGCGAGACAGTCTTTGTTTACAAGCTGTCTGTGTAATTATGGTGATAAACACATCATCTCAATGCCGGAAATCATACCACTAGTGACTAGCCAAAGAATACATTTAATACATAAAAACAGTAACCAACACAACAAATAATTAATACAACCACTAGGCAACACATAAATTAAAACCCGTAGCCATCAAAATACATCATTAAATAAAATCACAAACAAATCTAAAAAAACAAGGCATCAAAATTCAAAACAATTTATCTTAAACAATAAACAGAAATAGAGAATATAACAGTCAATAGAAGAAATGCATTTGGCCAAAAAAGCATTGGCTATTACTGTATTCATCCGTACCCTAAAGAGGCACATATTAATACATATACAATGGGCAAAGAAAAAAATACAAATAAAAAAATGCAATTAAAAAACCTTTAAAAATAAAAGTAAATATCTTACCTTTAGAAGTGTTGGCCTTCGAATCCTGGGGAATCAGCAAGCTCTCCACCATGATGTCATGAAACTCAATCCAACGCCATCCCCCGTGAAGATCGGGAACAGGTAACCAAATTCTTTAATCATTAATCTTCTCTTATCTTCTTTCATCTGTGATTATTTCTTTATTTTCTTTAGCTTCTGTCTTCATCTGTTAATCCAATAACCCCATGTTAAATCCACGATGTTGACCTGTCGGCTTCTTGAGCACAAATGTATCTCGGGAAGTAGGGGATCCCCGGACCTGAAATCAGCAAGGTTCTGCTCAGGAGAACCCCTGCTCACATACACTAGAAATACAATTTAATTAAAAAAAAAAATTTCCGCAGAGATTGGCGCAGGGAGAGGTGGCTCGCTCTCTCTGCAGCAGAATCTACACGCCAGATAAGGACTTTTCAGAGGGCCGATCACCATACTGTGGCTACTCGCCATTTTTGCAAATGTTGCTATCACTGGTATTCGGGGTTTCCTGCATACCGAGATAGCAACACTGTCAAAAATGGCGATTTAAAATCCCTGGCGATTTCCTCTATCGGACGTTCGTGCATAAGCCCCTGAGTGTCTAATATAATTGTGATGGTAGAGGTAGCTGGCCTCACATAATAAAGGTGAAGCCCGGCTAGCTATCCCTAAAACCATGTGTAACTAGCCACCTATGTTAAATCATATGGCCAGTACATTTTGTGTGTTGTAACCCCTTCCAGGAAAGAGCATAATCACTGTAATCTGGAAGGGGCAAATCTGTGTTTATTGTGGGGGAACAGGGAATGTGAAATGTAAATACTTTAAAGCACTTTATTCCCTGTAAATTGCATTCCCCCAGCTAACCAGTGAAGTGTTGTGATTTATGTGTAATCATTTCTATGCAAGCAGACAGCAGGTAACACACTTAGCCGAGGCACCTACTGTACATAGAAATGACGAATCCAAACAAAGGCTAGGAGCGGCTTGGTACCAGGTACTTAATGAGCGAGGAAGAGAAGGCAATCAGGTCTGGGGATGGGATCTCACCGGACACAGACTTTGTTCCCCGCAGACTCTGGGGTTTCTACCTAGTGGGTGATATAGGGCTGAAGAGCGGAAGCCGTTGCCAGGACGGAGCCGAAGGCGTGGTTTCCATTGGTCAGTTCAAGTTTCCCGTTTGCCAGCAGCTCTGTCATCACAGGGCGGTCCTGAGTGCCTAAGCACGCGTCCTCCTCTGACTGGTGCAGCCGGGAAGGGACAAATGGGAAGGCACCAGGGCCTGATGGCTTTACGGATGAATTTTATAAGATCTTTGGGCCAGAAGTAGGACAACCCCTGCAAAACGCCTTCAAAGAGATAGTAGACATGGGAAATATTTGAAAACCTGGAAAACAGCATTCATCAGAATTTTACATAAAGAAGGTAAAGACCCTCTTGTGCCAGGTTCATATTGACCAATATCCTTATTAAATAAGATGTAAAAATTATCTCAAAAATTCTGGCAGAGAGGCTGGCTGCAGTATTACGAGGTCTGATCGATAAAGATCAGAAAGGGTTTGTAAAGTGTAGATCTTAAGTGACGAATATAAGAAAAGTATTAGGAGCCCTTTATTGGATCAAATCAAACCCACAAGATAATAGGAACAATGTAATTATTTTGGTAGACACAGAAAAAACCTTTGATAATGTTAGATGGGAATATTTATTTGATACTTCAAAGAATGGGAATATCAAGCATGTTTCTTAACATGATTAGAACTATGTATGAGGGTCGAAAGGCACGGATCATGGCAGCAAGAATACTCTCCCAGGAATTCAATTTATACAGAGGAGCAAGGCAAGGGTGTCCCTTGTCGCCATTGCTATTCAACATAGCAATGGAACCATTGGCTATGTTCCTTAGGGACATGGCAAAATATAAAGGCATTGAAATTGGAAATTAGGAAGTGAAGTTGGCTCTTTTTACGGATGACCTTCTGATGTTTGTCTCTAATCCGGATACAGTGGTTAATAAAACACATGAAACACTTAAAGAATATGGAAAATGTATAGGGGTTTATAGTTAATGCCTCCAAAACTGAGATTCTAGTGCTGTCTCGCAACAATAATGTTAGGTGGGAGGAAGACTTCCCTTTTAAAAAGACAAGACAGCCAATCAAATACTTGGGGGTTAATATAGACCCCGACCTAGAAAAATTGTATGCAAGCAATTTTGAATCAATCCAAACCCAAGTGATTAAAGAGCTGGAAAGCTGGCAAGGCCTCCCATTGAACTTACTGTAGCAGGTAGATGCCAACTCGTTAAGATGATCAGCTTCGCTAGGATTATATACCCATTGGAGATGTTGCCTATCCTGGTTCGCCATGCAGATGTAAAATTGTTTAATAGGGCAAAAAATAAGTTTATATGGAACAAAGGCAGACATAGAATTGCAATGTCAAAACTATTTATCCCAAAGCAACTTGGTGGAGTGAGTTTACCTGACATTAGAAAATACAATGTGGCATGCATAGCCAGGCATATGGGAGACTGGATAATGGACAAAGAAATATATTCCTGTACGAAACTTGAGGAACAAATGGTGCTCTCAGTGATACTGAAAGAGATCCTACACACGCCTTGGGGAAATATACCTTTAGTAATTAGATGGATTCCACTGATAAAAGTTACATGGGCCACGTGGAAGACACTGAGAAAAAAGTGTGGGATGTCCTACAAAATATCCAAATTTCTGCCTATACAAGGTAACATGAAATTTGAACCAGGTCGATCTCAAAATATGTTTAAGACGAGGGAAATCAAGGGAATAAAAAATATGGGGCAGCTGGTAGATACAGAACGGGAACACTTTATGTCATTTGAAGAGCTGAGAGTTAAGAAGGAATTCCCACAATCTCACGACAGTATTTCCCGTGCATGCAAATTATACATTACTGTAGGAGCCTAGAGAACTATAAGAAAGAGATATTAGAAAACAACATGTTTGATAGCTACTTTGGACTAAAAATAATATTACATATTCGATCTCTGAATTATATGATTGGATCTGAGATAAAGACCATGGAATCAATTGTAAAAACTGGCAGCCAAGTGGAACAAGGACTTCCCAGAAATAACTGAGATTGACTCTTTGCTGGTAGGATTAGATAGAACCAGGAAAATAATGATATCCGAGACATGGAGGGAATTACAATTTAAATTACTTCATAGAGCATATTATGCATTTGATATCCAATATAAACAGATAGAAAAGGATCAAAATAAATGCCCGAAATGTCTGCTAATTAAAGGATACATTTTGCGTTGTGCCTCGTGAAGGTTGCAATATTATCACAAGTTTTGCCGGGGCAGACTATAATGACCCATCGGATTAACACAGGGGTCCCTGCTGTGTGAGTCCTATCCGGGTCTGCCTTTCTGTAACAGACGCGCAGTAAGAGGCTGAATCAGCACTCTAACTGGCGCACCTCTCACAGGCGATCGCGGGGGTTTAATTTCTTTAACATTACAGTACGTAGCAGGGGGTCTCCGGAGCTGAAACGCATTGATTTCAAGTCCGGTGAACCCTACTTCCCGAGATACAGGCCCCGTTATGGTGTGCCGGTATCTACTATGCATGTAAATTTCCCGCGTCACGTGACCAGAACATGTCAATGCATAGGAGATACCGGCACCCCATAACGGGGCCTGTATCTCGGGAAGCAGGGGGTCCCCAGACTTGAAATCAATGCGGTTCAGCTCTGGAGACACCCTGCTACATTAATGTAATGTTTAAAGTTAAATAAAAACCCCCGCGATCACCTGTTAAAGGCGCGCAGTAGAGTGACTGACTCAGCCTCTTACTGCGCGTCTATTACAGAAAGGCAGACCCCGGTAGGACTCACACAGAAGGGACCCCTGCTGTGTTAATCCGATAGGCCATTACAGTCTGCCCTAGCAAAACTTGTGCGGATCACGGGGAGATCTCAAAATCCATTTCATGATTTGATCGAATAATGGCCACTGCATCTGTATATCTGATTTTTGGGACCAGGTTCTAATATATACATGACAAAAGCGGTAACTGTGAAGGAATCTCTATCGGTTTTATTTGGGAAAATGGAGGGCTGGAAAGATGTTAATGGGGACTCAGGAATCCCAATGATTGCTGAAATTATACTCCTGTCAGCTAGAAAGTGTATAATGGTGCAGTGGGTGAAGTATGACCCTCCAAACTTGGAAACAGTTAAAACATATCTCACTCAGCTAATGACCTTAGATAAAATGGAAACGGAGAACAATAAGGAACAACAAACTGAGAATTTCTTTACAAAATGGGAACTCCCTACCACAGAGTGAAAAATATATCAGGCTTTCGCACACATATCCTGGAGTCTCTTGCATCAAATTACACAAGGTCATAGATGAGGTAAACAGAGTTCTGTGAGTTAATTATTTAATTTAAAAATTGTGTATTTTTGAGTTAAGTTTGAGCATCTGAGTTATACCTTTTTACTTATATTTTTTTTCTTTTAAGTAAAATTTAAACATGGAAAATTTTAAAGATGTGTTGAAATCTGTCATGTTTATCAGCAATGTTAGAAAATCAATAAAAAGAACAATGAGAAAAACGCAAATAATTTTTTTTAAAAAGGAGGCGTGTAAGAAGGGATATGATAACTATATACAGAACAAATATATTCTGGTACAGTACAAGGAGCTTTCAAAATAACTATTCATCTCAATGGCAGTACAAAGGAGTCGGGGTCATCCCTTAAGGTTGGAGGAAAGGAGATTTCACCAGCAACAAAGGAAAGGGTTCTTTACAGTAAGGGCAGTTACAGTGTGGAATTCATTACCCTTGGAGACTGCGATGCAGATACAATAGATACTGTATGTTCAAAAAAAAGGTTGGACATCTTTTTAGAAAGGAAAGTTATACAGGGATATACCAAATAAGTAAAAATGGAAAGGATGTTGATCCAGGGAGTAATCTGATTGCCAATTCTTGGAGTTAGGAAGGAATTTATTTTCCCCCTTCTGAGATATCATTGGATTACAGTATATGACACTGGGTTTTTTTGTTTGCCTTCCTCTGGATCAATAAGTAAGTATAGATATAGGATAAAATATCTGTTGTCTCAATTTAGCATAGGTTGAACTTGATGGACGCAAGTATTTTTTCAACCTCATCTACTATGTAACTATGTATCTACCGGTATGTATACACACACACACACACACACACACACACACTTACTTCGTGTTGTACATTTGGGATAGATTATAGTCTTCTTCTGGCATGTTGCTGTCAGGGTATTTTCTGGCACCATTCCTTCATTACACTTAAACTCAATAGTTTCTCCTTGTTCAATTTCAGTGCTTCTGTTTATGAAGATACTATTTCTCTCCATTGTCTCTTGTGATAATAAGCACGATCCTGCAAGTAAAAAGGGCAACTTTTGGGGAAAATACAGCAATTTGCTGTACAAGATGTAACCGTGTCTGTGTCACAAGGAGACCAATGCAATCTACAGTCTATTCTTACAAATGCCGACCAATAGTAAGCAGAACATATACTGACCTACACATGTAACCCAACACATATGTGACAAGGACAACAAGCTGGGATACCGTCAGTAACAGGAAAGGATATATCTGTATAGTAAAAGGTACCCGTGGTCTCCTAACCCTTTCTCTGTCAGAGGCAAAGCTGTGCCCCTCTATCCCCTCTGTCAACAAAGAGATTAAAAGTGGGTTACATCCTTTTTAAAATGGATGCTGTCCAAGCAGTTTAAAAAAAAATCCTTTTTTTTATTAAATATATGTCGATTTTAATTACCTTTATTGAAATCTAATTACCTAAGCTGCTGATCAATTATTTCTCCCGTGATCTAACAACAAAATCCTGCTTCCCAGGGTACACTAAATGGCCACGTTTTATTAATTCTTTTGTTAGTGCAACTCGGCAGCTACAATGTATTCTTATATTGCCAAGGTAACATTATCTATTGTTACAGTTTGCAGCTCAAACTGCTGGGAATATTGTCAACAAATTATCACAAACAGGAAAGTGTTACAAAGATCTTGCACTGCTGGTGAGGCGTGTCCTGCTATAGAACTCAAAGGATTATCAGTATATTAAAAAAACTAATAAAAAATGACATCAACATTTGAATAATAAAAAAAGGAAAAAGTAGTATTGGCTAATGCTACAGAACAGATTTATTTAAACAAACCCACACATGTAGGATTTTGCTTGGATTTCTCCTTTAAAAGCAGGTTGCATCCTTTTTAAAATGTACTTTATGATGCCATGGAGTAAATAGAAATCCATCGCTTAATCGCTCTGACCTCCGCTTCCTTTAGAACAGCATCAAACTTTCCATTTCTCACTGCTATTGTCTACAAAGTCACGTGGAAAAAGGGAAGGGGTAATGGACAGGTTTGTACTGTCCAAGACGAAGCTGCAGTCGGAGAGTCTCACTGTCCTGCAGTCTTTTAACATTATGACAAAACGAGAAAGGGATTTCCACTTGTTGAGAACTGATCTCTTCTTGCCCGGCTGCAAATAGATTTCTCTTAGCTCTGTGACTTCGAAAATAGAACTAGAACCAGCTCCCAATCTGGTGCTCAAGAGAACCACACACACACACACACACACACACACACACACACACACACTTTCTTGAAGTGATACATTTTGGATATATTATACCTCTACCTCCACACATACTTTGTGTTGTACATTTGGGATAGATTATATACCTACACACACGCACTTACTTCTTGTGATACACTTGGGATAGATTATATATATACACACACACACACCTTGTGATACATTTGGGATAGATTATATAACTACACACACACACTTACTTCTTGTGATAAATTTGGGATAGATTATATACCTACACACACACACACACACACACACACACACACACACACACACACACACACACACTTACTTCGTGTTGTACATTTGGGATAGATTATAGTCTTCTTCTGGCATTTTGCTGTCAGGGTATTTTCTGTCACCATTCCTTCATTACACTTAAACTCAATAGTTTCTCCTTGTTCAATTTCAGTGCTTCTGTTTATGAAGATACTATTTGTCTCCATTGTCTCTTGTGATAATAAGCACGATCCTGCAAGTAAAAAGGGCACCTTTTGGGGAAAATGCAGCAAATTGCTGTACAAGATGTAACCGGGTCTGTGTCACAAGGAGACCAATGCAATCTACAGTCTATTCTTATAAAGGCCGACCAATAGTAAGCAGAACATATACTGATCTACACATGTAACCCAACACGTATGTGACAAGGACACCAAGCTGGGATACCGTCAGTAACAGGAAAGGATATATCTGTATAGTAAAAGGAACCTGTGCTCTCCTAACCCTTTCTCTGTCAGAGGTAAAGCTGCGCCCCTCTATCCCCTCTGTCAACAAAGAGATTAAAAGTGGGTTACATCCTTTTTAAAATTGAGGCTGTCCAAACGGTTTTAAAAAAATCCATTTCTTTTAAATATATGCCACCTTTAATTAACTTTATTGAAAACTAATTACCTAAGCTGCCGATCAATTATTTCTCTAATCTGATCTAACAACAAAATCCTGCTTCCCAGGGTTCACTAAATGGCCACGTTTTATTAATTCTTTAGTCAGTGCAACTCGGCAGCTACAATGTATTCTTATATTGCCAAGGTAACATTATCTATTGTTACAGTTTGCAGCTCAAACTGCTGGGAATATTGTCAACAAATTATCACAAACAGGAAAGTGTTACAAGGATCTTGCACTGCTGGTGAGGCGTGTCCTGCTATAGAACTCAAAGGATTATCAGTATATTAAAAAAAACTAATAAAAAATGGCATCAACATTTGAATAATAAAAAAGAAAAAAGTAGTATTGGCTAATGCTACAGAACTGATTTATTTAAACAAAACCACACATGTAGGATATTGCTTGGATTGCTCCTTTAAAAGCAGGTTGCATCCTTTTTAAAATGTACTTTATGATGCCTTGGAGTAAACGCTTAATCGCTCTGACCTCCGCTTTCTTTAGAACAGCATCAAACTTTCCATTTCTCACTGCTATTGTCTACAAAGTCACGTGGAAAAAGGGAATGGGTAATGGACAGGTTTGTACTGTCCAAGACGAAGCTGCAGTCGGAGAGTCTCACTGTCCTGCAGTCTTTGAACATTATGACAAAACGAGAAAGGGATTTCCACTTGTTGAGAACTGATCTCTTCTTGCCCGGCTGCAAATAGATTTCTCTTAGCTCTGTGACTTCGAAAATAGAACTAGAACCAGCTCCCAATCTGGTGCTCAAGAGAACTCCTCATACATGTGATTTATATTCCTCTAGTGACAGCAGTAGGAGTAGTATATAAACAAGCACAGTCCATATCAATGCGGTCTCCGTGTGTTTGTAACAGAAAATGCTTGGTCCGTAAGCCTGGATGAAAGGGGGGTTGCGCGAAGCCCCGTGCTGTCAAGATCTAACGCTTCCCCCGTCACAGAATGCATGTGCTAGTACTTTTTGAATGTTTTTTTACATTTGATACATTTTTGGTCAATATGTCCCAGCACCTCTTTTTGTGAATGAGCAGTGCCCCTTCAACTTAGCTCTGTGACTTCCATGAAATAGAGAGATTTTTAGCACTGAATTTAGGGATTTGTTTTCTTATTCAGGGATGTTTTGTAGAAATTCGTATTTACAGATATAGGAAAGAAGATTGCAGCACCGGGCAAGCTGTGGTCACGCGACTGCGGTGGGGTCCCAGCGTCAGAGGATTAACGCGGGCCCTATTCACAACCAAGGACCCCCGCAGTGTAGCCAAGGAAGACACAGTCTCCGGAGCCACACAATTTTGCTTTTTTGGCAGAAGTTCTATGGACAGTTCGTCTCACTACATCTGTAAGTCTCTGGTGTGCAATTCAGAATTACACGCGGTCTTATTATAACATCGGATTTCTTTTAAATTCTATCTACGTTTGCAAATAGGAAAACCTTCTATACATGTTACAATTGCAGGCGGTGGTACTTACCTCTCTTGATGCACTTAGGATAAAGCAGCACCCCTCTATTACACTTTACTCTGAACACTGCTGATGGAGATGGCTCATATTCGTTTAAACATCCAAATTCCATTTCATCATCGTGTTCAGAATACAGTTTCTTGGCGCCTTTCCATCGCAGTTGTATATTATTTGCTCTCATCTCTCTCTCCCCTGCAGTGCACGGCTCTGAGATACAGTACAAAGCAGAACATTCACATGAATTAAAAGTAGTGAAGTAAACATATAGCTCGAAACGCGTAGGAGGTTATTCTCTATGCCTTGATTCTCCATTAAATAATTTTTTGCATTTTTGGACCCTCTCCTTTTTCTTTTTGGCTGTGCAAAACTTTTACTTCGCTACTTGGATCCTTTGTCAGCAACTGCACGTCTTATCCAGTCTTTGAAGTGGGTGATTGTGAGTATGACATTTTCTCATTTGAAGTGGACACTCCCAATGAAATAGAGGGTTGGTGACAACATCACGTATCCTCTGTTTTCAGGGATTACTTGTCTTTTGAGTAGACTTCATGGATATACTCATTCAATTGCTTATATGAATATGAACTCACCCAGTTTGTTTATAATCTGGATTTAATTATATTACTAGCCTGGTACTAGAGCATTTCCTTGCGCTCCTCATCTCCACATGAATTAAAATAATTTTTAAAAAGGCTCAACAGTTAATTTTGTACCACGGCCTTGAAATACTTTCCGATTGAAATTCATAATGTAAAATTCACCCCTCTTCCCCCCAACATCCACAAAGGAGATACCTTTAGGGGTTAGGCCCATTCGCTGTTATTCCCTAAACAGAGTAACCTACAGATTCACCCATACGCCACTTAATAAGACATTTGTACAATGTCATAAGAAGTGGCACCTTGCGGGTTTTATGCCATTGCCCCAACATCACCGTTTGTGTGTGGCCACAAACCTTCCAGCGCTCAAAGGGTTAATGTTCCCTGGTTCCATAATTAAGATGTACCCTTAATTTGTACACCCAGTCCTTGATTTCTGGAATGGTTTTTCTGATTCACATAAAGTCCCCAATGTGACGGGAGGGGCAGCCAGTCGTCCATAATAAAGGTGAAGCCTGGCTGGCTGCCCCAAATCCGTATAAACTGGCTGTCTATGTGAGGCTTATTTCGGCCCCATGTATTTAATATCTTGGGGAGAACAGGGAATGTAAAATATCCTGTGTGTAATTGTAACCAATGTATGATATAAAATGCCCTATGTCTGTAAATATCAGTAAAATCACTTTATTCCCTGTGAAAGCAGTTCCCCCAATTTAGTGAGCCAGCTTTGTAATATAATGTGATTTGGGTGTCAGCCCTGTAAAGGTAAATTGTGCTTTGTGACTGTAAGTATCATTTCTATGGAAGGAGACTCAGTCAATCATTTAGCTGAGCTGTTCCATAGAAATTATAGGATTGGGACAAAGGTTGGGGGCAGCTAGGTGCCAGGACTTATGGTGAGCGGTGAAAGGCAGCCGATCAGATCTGGGAGTAGGGCTCTCAGCAGAGTAGAGCCCATTGTATTCCACAGACTCTGAAGTGCCTACCCAGCGGGAGGTACTAGGACTAGCTAAAGCAATCAGTTGCCGGGTCGGGGCCCCGCAGACGCTGTTTCTCTTGGCCAGTTTCAAATTCCCCGCTCTCCAAGCAGTCCCGTCCTCATGGGGTGGAGTTGAGTACCTACCCTCGCCCCCACCCCTGATTAGCATGGCCAGACAAGCCTCCGTCAAGCCCCCGTCTGGGATTGGAAGTTAGCTACCGGTTCACGCTGTGATTGGCTGCCGGTGCCTGCTCAATGTTAAAGATAGATCACGGGAGCTATGTAAATAGCCGGGCAGCACAGCAATGTAGATTCATCTTATGGAGACAAGTTAGTGGGATTTTGAAAGAGATCCTATGTGCTTAACGGAACTGCAACTGGCGGCAGATTCAAAGATGCTATTGAGAGAATTGCACTTTGGATACCGGGACGTGAAGCGGACGGGGTAAACCTACTGAAGCAGGTCCCTGCACCTAATCGAGGCTAGTGTCCTCCCCCCCCCCCCCCCAGGTCCCAAGTTAGTGAGTGTATGTTATAACTGTGTATTTTGTGTATTTGCTTGCTTGCCAGAATAAACTCAGTTTTTTCAATTATTTTTGTCCTGTGCTTGGTGATAGTGATTTTTGGTGTTAAAAGTACTGGTCTCCCGTGAAACCCACAAACTCAGAAAATGACACATGGCACTATTACACTTTATACATATAGTGTATGCTCATTCTGTCCATTGTAGTGTTTGGGTTTTGTATCCCAAGATATGCTTGAATATTAGATTTATATCTCAATGTGCTGTAACTCTACTGATAAAACATTTTCTAAATAAAGTGGAATGTCCCTGATTACACTTAGATCCCGAGACCAATAATGTAATTATCACTAAATCAGAGATGGTTACATTGAGGATAATGTCATGGATTAGTAAGGAGTTACATTTAGAGACGTTTAGCAGTAAATGGAGAGGGGAATAACGCTATTTAATGTAAAATGAAAGTGTTGCTGTGTACGTACCTAAGCAAATTGGTGGATCGTCCCAAACTCCGTTCTCACATTTTACTCTTTGGTTTCCTTCGAGTTTATAATAACTCGGACACTTATACACCACTTCTGAGCCTGAACTATATGAAGACTTTCTTGCATCAGTGATGTCTCCATGTTTTACAAAAGGTGGGGGATTACATACCTCCCCTACCGCTAAAATAAAGCAAAGAAACATGAATAAACTCAACAGCAAATCTCTCTACAAGTTGTAATCAAATCTTAATATAAAAAACAGATACAGAAGGAAAAAGGCAACAGTGTTAATTGAAGTAATTAACTATCAATGTATGAGGGGTGCTAATTACTAAGCAACCCAGCTTAACACATTCACTGCCTCGGTGTCTACAAATACTGTACTGTAAGTGCCATTATAATATATATATATATATATATACAGCTCAACCCCTTTATAGCGCGATCCGCTATAACGCGGTTTGAGCATGGACCGTCGAAAATAGAACTAGAACCAGCTCCCAATCTGGTGCTCAAGAGAACTCCTCATACATGTGATTTATATTCCTCTAGTGACAGCAGTAGGAGTAGTATATAAACAAGCACAGTCCATATCAATGCGGTCTCCGTGTGTTTGTAACAGAAAATGCTTGGTCCGTAAGCCTGGATGAAAGGGGGGTTGCGCGAAGCCCCGTGCTGTCAAGATCTAACGCTTCCCCCGTCACAGAATGCATGTGCTAGTACTTTTTGAATATTTTTTTACATTTGATACATTTTTGGTCAATATGTCCCAGCACCTCTTTTTGTGAATGAGCAGTGCCCCTTCAACTTAGCTCTGTGACTTCCATGAAATAGAGAGATTTTTAGCACTGAATTCAGGGATCTGTTTCTTATTCAGGGATGTTTTGTAGAAATTCGTAATTACAGATATAGGAAAGAAGATTGCAGCACCGGGCAAGCTGTGGTCACGCGACCGCGGTGGGGTCCCAGCGTCAGAGGATTAACGCGGGCCCTATTCACAACCAAGGACCCCCCGCAGTGTAGCCAAGGAAGTCACAGTCTCCGGAGCCACACAATTTTGCTTTTTTGGCAGCAGTTCTATGGACAGTTCGTCTCACTACATCTGTAAGTCTATGGTGTGCAATTCAGAATTACACGTGGTCTTATTATAACATCGGATTTCTTTTAAATTCTATCTACGTTTGCAAATAGGAAAACCTTCTATACATGTTACAATTGCAGGCGGTGGTACTTACCTCTCTTGATGCACTTAGGATAAAGCAGCACCCCTCTATTACACTTTACTCTGAACACCGCTGATGGAGATGGCTCATATCCGTTTAAACATCCAAATTCCATTTCATCATCGTGTTCAGAATACAGTTTCTTGATGTCTGTCCATCGCAGTTGTATATTATTTGCTCTCATCACTCTCTCCCCTGCAGTGCACGGCTCTGAGATACAGTACAAAGCAGAACATTCACATGAATTAAAAGTAGCAAAGTAAACATATAGCTCGAAACGCGTAGGAGGTTATTCTCTATGCCTTGATTCTCCATTAAATCATTTTTTGAATTTTTGGACCCTCTCCTTGTTCTTTTTGGCTGTGCAAAACTTTTACTTCGCTACTTGGATCCTTTGTCAGAAGCTGCACGTCTTATCCAGTCTTTGAAGTGGGTGATTGTGAGTATAACATTTTCTCATTTGAAGTGGACACTCCCAATGAAATAGAGGGTTGGTGACAACATCACGTATCCTCTGTTTTCAGGGATTACTTGTCTATTGAGTAGACTTCATGGATATACTCATTCAATTGCTTGTATAAATATGAACTCACCCAGTTTGTTTATAATCTGGATTTAATTATATTACTAGCCTGGTACTAGAGCATTTCTTTAAGCTCCTCATCTCCACATGAATTAAAATAATTTATTTTTAAAAAGGCTCAGCAGTTAATTTTGTACCACGGCCTTGAAATATTTCCCGATTGAAATTCATAATGTAAAATTCCCCCCACCCCCCCCAACATCCACAAAGGAGATACCTTTAGGGGTTAGGCCCATTCGCTGTTATTCCCCTAAACAGAGTAACCTACAGTATATACTCAAACAGATTCACCCATGCGCCACTTAATAAGACATTTGTACAATGTCATAAGAATTGGCACCTTTGGGTGCCATTGCCCCAACATCACGTTTGTGTGTTGCCACAAACCTTCCAGCGCTCAAAGGGTTAATGTTCCCTGGTTCCATAATTAAGATGCACCCTTAATTTGTACACCCAGCCCCTGATTTCTGGAATGGTTTTTCTGATTCACATAAAGTCCCCAATGTGACGGGAGGAGCAGCCAGTCGTCCATAATAAAGGTGTAGTCTGGCTGGCTGCCCCAAATCCATATAAACTGGCTGTCTATGTGAGGCTTATTTCGGCCCCATGCATTTTATATCTGGGGGAGAACAGGGAAATAATAATAGGTATATAATAGAAGGTAAAATAGCCTGTGTGTAATTGTAACCAATGTATGATATAAAATGCCCTATGTCTGTAAATATCACTAAAAGCACTTTATTCCCTGTGAAAGCAGTTCCCCCAATTTAGTGAGCCAGCTTTGTAATATAATGTGATTTGGGTGTTAGCCCTGTAAAGGTAAATTGTGCTTTGTGACTGTAAGTATACATTTCAATGGAAGGAGACTCAGTAAATCATTTAGCTGAGCTGTTCCATAGAAATTATAGGATTGGGACAAAGGTTGGGGGCAGCTAGGTGCAAGGACTTATGGTGAGCGGTGAAAGGCAGCTGATCAGATCTGGGAGTCGGGCTCTAAGAAGAGTAAAGCCCATTGTATTACACAGACTCTGAAGTGCCTACCCAGCGGGAGGTATAGAACTGGCTAATGGAATCAGTTGCCGGGTCTGAGCCTCGCAGGTGCTGTTTCTCTTGGCCAGTCCCGTCCTCATGGGGTGGAGTTGAGTACCTACGCTCGCCCCCACCTCTGATTGGCATGGCCAGACAAGCCTCCGTCAAGCCCCCGCCTGGGATTGGATGTTAGCTACCGGTTCACGCTGTGATTGGCTGCCGGCGCCTGCTCAATGTTAAAGATAGCTCACGGGAGCTATGTAAAGAGCCGGGCAGCACAGCAATGTAGATTCATCTTACGGAGACAAGCTAGTGGGATTTTGAAAGAGATCCTATGTGCTTGATGGATCTGCAACTGGCGGCAGATTCAAAGATGCTATTGAGCGAATAGCACTTTGGATACCAGGACGTGAAGCGGACAGGATAAACCTACTGAAGCAGGTCCCTGCACCTAATCGAGGCTAGTGTCCTCCTCCCCCCCCCCCCCAGGTCCCAAGTTGGTGAGTGTATGTTATAACTGTGTATTTTGTGTATTTGCTGGCTTGGCAGAATAAACTCAGTTTTTTAAATTATTTTTGTGCTATGCTTGGTGATAGTGATCCCGGAAGGTTTTTGGTGTTAAAAGTACAGGTTTCCCGTGACACCCACAAACTCAGAAAATGACACATGGCATTATTACACTTTATACATATAGTGTATGCTCATTCTGTCCATTGTAGTGTTTGGGTTTTGTATCCCAAGATATGCTTGAATATTAGATTTATATCTCAATGTGCTGTAACTCTACTGATAAAACATGTTCTAAATAAAGTGGAATGTCCCTGATTACACTTAGATCCCGAGACCAATATTGTAATTATCACTAAATCAGAGATGGTTACATTGAGGATAATGTCATGGATTGGGAAGAAGTTACATTTAGAGATGTTTAGCAGTAAATGGAGAGGGGAATAATGCTATTTAATGTAAAATGAAAGCTTTGCTGTGTACGTACCTAAGCAAATTGGTGGATCGTCCCAAACTCCGTTCTCACATTTTACTTTTTGGTTTCCTTTGAGTTTATAATAACTCGGACACTTATACTCCACTACTGAGCCTGAACGATATGAAGGCTGTCTTGAATCAGTGATGTCTCCATTTTCTACAGTAGGTGGGGGATTACATACCTCCCCTAACCCTAAAATAAAGCAAAAAAACATGAATAAACTCAACAGCAAATCTCTCAACAAGTTGTAATCAAATCTTAACATTAAAAACAGATACAGAAGGTAAAAGGCAACAGTGTTAATTGAAGTAATTAACTATCAATCTATGAGGGGTGCTAATTACTAAGGCTAAGGCCCCGGTCACGGCGCTGTAATGCGCGCCCGCGCTTTTGGCTGCGCGTTCCGGCGATTCCCCGGTCTGCAGCTCACTGCAGGAGCAGAGACCGGGGGGGGGGGTCGTGGCGGAGGAGTGACGGGGGCGCGGCCATGACGTCACCCGGCATGTTCGCCCTCATTGGCTGAACCGCCGGGGGGCGTGCCTAGCCGCTCGACGCGAGTTCCTGCTCTCAATTCCATTGAGAGCAGGAGTAGCTCTCGCGCGAGCGCTGCGGCCCCCCCTCGCAGCGGGCCCGGCGCCATTGCGGGGAGGGCTCTCGTGAGCGCAGCGTCCGCTGTAGCAGGCAGCGGGGGCAAGGCCTAAGCCACCCAGTTTAACACATTCACTGCCTCGGGTGTCTATAAATACTGTACTGTAAATGTAAACGGTGCCTGCATTGTTTCTAAAAACGCCTGTACTTTCAAAACAAAGTTATTGAAAGACAAAGTGTACTAAAAGCATTTAAATAACAATACGGATATCTCATGTAATTTTAAATGCTTTTAGTATACTTTGTCTTTCAATAACTGTGTTTTGAAAGTACAGGCGTTTTTAGAAACAATGCAGGCACCGTTTACATTTTTTGCTTACCAGAGCTGTGATAGGCTACGGACAGGACCAATAAGAACACATCGAATTTACATACATGATTTGGTCACCTAGGCAAAGAAGCAGCATAAAAGGACGAGCCCTGCTTTGCTTTCCCCCAACCCCAAAGAAGTTCAGGTAACTGAACGAAACGCGCGTCGGGTGATGACGTTCGCACTGACGTTATTAGCGTGACAGGAGCGTTAGCTCCGGTACCTAATGCACAGCAGCGGCTTCATGCTTTAAACTCCTAGTTATTTATCTAAGATGTGGGCCATACGTGGTATCCACTAGTGGACACAGGACTGTACCTTTACATAGTGAAGGTGTTGAAGCTTTACTCACGAAGGGCAACTTAACAAGACAGGTTGCATTACGTCTTTCAGATTCTCTCGGACCACAGAGTACCAACTGACGTATTGCCACATTTACCCCATTATATACCAATTGTGAAGTGCTGATCACTGAGATATTAACACTCTATTTAAGGGGCTTTTTTCACTGCACAGATGGAATTCTCCGTAACTGGACAGTCTGAGTCTTTCTACCTTATAGACTCAGTGGCTATATCTCCTTTTCCTGTCCTTGGTATGCATTTGCATGGATAAGGCTTAGAATTGCATAAACCTATTTTTGCTTGTCTTGAGTAAAAACACAATACTGTACTGAGTATTACCAGCAGAACAATACTCGCATAGCGATGCACAGTGTTACCCACAGAGCGATGCCCACAAAGTGATACTTGAAGAGCGATGCACAGCAATACCCACATGACGATGCACAGCAATACCGCAGAGCGATCCACAGCAATATCCGCTGAGCAATGTAGATGTACTTACTCGCGAGTGTACTTAAAGTGAGTGTCCTTAAACTGGGGTATGTTTCAAACAATCCAGGAGGAGCAAAATATAGGGAAATAAAAAACAATCCTGGCTTTTTCCTGATATAGGAATTTGTACTCTTTTTCATCCAGAATGCCCGCCTCCCTTCCCCCATCCAGCAGTTTTTTGAGTTCCTCTGTATACTCCTTGATCGGATTGGAAGGTAGCTTACTGTAAGTATTAATGTCACCCAAGAGTCTTAGTGCTTCCTTCTCATAGTCTGGTTTATCCATAAGGACGATACCACCTCCTTTGTCTGCCTGTTTTATAATGAGGTTTTCCCTTTCTATTAGTTGTTTTAAACCTTCTTTTTCAGTTTTAGTTAGATTTTCAGTTTTCCTTTTGTTTGATTGTGTAATCTCAATGAAAATTTTAAAAGAAATCAGCCTACCTTCATTTATAAAACCAACATATTGTAACCTGCAGGAACATTCCAAGATATAAACCACATGCTGTGCATGTCTTGCACCCATAAAACCCCTTTGTATGTAGCCAACTAATTGTTTGAACAATATGAATGTAAACACATGCAATCTTTCTTTCACCAATGAGTGGAGCAACACGGCGGTGAACTATTTAGATTTAAACATCTATGTTGAAAATAAAATGTTAAAGACAAGAACACATTTCAAAGACACTGAAAAAAACAACTACATCAGGAGAGACAGTTGCCATCTATCTAATTGGATGGACAACGTCCCAATAAGTCAGCTGATACGCATTAAAAGGAATTGCACCAATGTAGAAGAGTGACGAAACACAGTCAGATAGGATCCAGAGCAAATTTCTAGAGAGGAATTATAATGAGGAACTATTAAATGGCGCTAGGGAAAAAGTTAGGAATATGAATAGATCTGACCTATTGAAAGTAAAAGATAAGAGAAAAAAGGAAAACCGGAACTTTGAATATGCCTTCCTTACGGGTTACAATAGAGAGGCAAATGTGATCAAAAAAATCCTATTTAAACATTGGGATATATTAAAAAATGATCCTGTCTTAGGCCCAGTCATCCCTAATAAACCTAGTATAGTATATAAAAAAGCCAAGAATCTCAAAGATCAACTCGCACCAAGTGCTCTGAGAAACAAAAAAAACTGTACAGATAATAGTTGGCTACATACAAAGGGGTTTTATGGGTGCAAGACATGCACAGCCTGCCGGTTCAAATCACCTAACCAAAACCAGTTCGTATCAAACGTTACAGGCGAAAGCTTCCAAATATCAAGCTTCATAACCTGCAGGACAGACCCATGTGGTTTATATCTTGGAATGTTCCTGCAGGTTACAATATGTTGGAAAGACCATAAGGCCTGTACGGACGAGAATATTGGAACATGTTAGTGGGATTCACAGGAAGTTACAGAATCACAGTATTCCAAAACATTTTTCTGACTTCCATGCTGGGGAACCGACAGGCTTGCATTATCAAGCTATAGAGCATGTTCTGCCACATTGGAGGGGAGGCGATAGAGGTTTAGAATTACTAAGAAGGGAAGCGTTTTGGATCCACCGCTTAAAAACCATGACACCAAAGGGCCTGAATGCAGAATTAGATCTGACACCCTTCTTAGTCTGACCATCTAACTGAATGTAATCTCCTTTCCCCCCCCCCCCCCCCCATTTTTTGCCTCTTCTTTTTCCTCTCTTCTAGGCTCAATATATCCTATCTGCGTGTGTTTTCAGATAGTGACATCACACTATGTGTATTAGCACTGATAGCTAGAGATTGCATAATACCATTTTGATATGACATAATGTATAAAAATGCTTTGGAATGTGTAAGAGTCTCTATCATTATAGATCTTTAGAGTAGAACATAGATGTCCTGTTGTATATTACGTTTGTGTTAAAAACTTGTATTGAGAACTGATGTTCAAAAAAATATAAAAAATGTAAAAAATACAAAAAATATATAGATTGCATAAATATGTATAATGTAAATGAAATGTCATTTTCCACCCAAATTTGTAGTCACTTATAAACACTAAAAATTATACAATAAGCACTAAGAGCTTAATTACTTTATAAGTAATATTCACTTGAGTTTTCCCTCTAAAATGTCAGCTAGTATTAAAACCAATTAAATATAACATCAGATATGAATTTAATCATCCCAGAATCATCTGTATTGTTGTTTGGGATTATTTACACAGAAGCAGATTCTAAGTAATTTAGTTAGTTGAAATAATAATGAAAATAATACTGACATGAACATAAATTGGGTCACAATAAATCAGACTGCAAGATAATAGCAGTAACTTGAATTATCCAATTACATAAGTTAAAACTGCCCAGTATCAATTGCTGACTTTATGCATTCATTCCTGAACTAAAATAAACCTTCCCCCTCTCCTCCCCCCCCCCCCGTTTTTTTGTGATGCAGCTTCTATTGTAGACTTAGAGACCAACACAAGTCTCAAAGAAACTCTTTTTAAAAGAAATCAGCCTAAACTTCCTTTTACAAAAATGCAAATTGCCAATTATAAATTAAAATACTATCAAATAGCACTGGATACTCCATGTGTATACTCTAAGTGCTGAATAGATACAATTTTCCTGTAGATGGATAACATTATATAAAGATTAACTCCTATGAAAATGATGTTTCATCAAGAATCAAAGCATGTATTATGTGTAATATGGATATCCTAATTGGAATACTCATGTATAGATTGGATACCATAGCGCTGAGGTAATTGTCTGTATTGATTGTATAATTAGAACAGAGAGGGTATAAAAGGACATTCATTAACCCCACAACTCACACACTCCTGACGAAGCCATTGACAGCTTGCTGAGCTGGGCGAAACGCGTAGAGTGGTGTTTTGGTCTAGTGAGGGATCCGTAGCTGTACCTTCCACTGAGCAGTGACGTCACACGCGCCGGAGGAGAAACGGAGCTGAGCGTTCCAGGCTGCAGACAGCTGATATCCTGAGCCAGAGAGGAGGCGGTGAGATCGGATTAAACCCCCTAGAATCACTGTGATTGTGATAAATGCTATTTTAATTCTAGCACATTGTAAGTGCACATTTTATATGTTTATATGTTCATATTCATTTTATAAAGTTTTTGGAAAGACAGATCGCGCTATGTAGCTTTGTTTCCTCCCTATGTATACCATGGTTACCCTGACGAGATAAGCCTGGAGGGATATCCACAAATACACAGATACTACCTGGGGTGGCAGCCCAATCTGCCAACTGCATGCTTACCACTTACATCTTGTAAGTAGATAGACCAGCAGAGCCAAGATATCGTCATTAATATTTCATCATAGTCTCAACGTCTGCACTTAAATTTGCACTGTTTTCTGTTTTTTATTTCCCTATATTTTGCTCCTCCTGGATTGTTTGAAACACATCTTTCTACTTGGAACCCTGGAAACAGGTTCTACCAGAGGGTTTGAGCAGGGTTTCTTATTATTAGAGCACTAATATTAATTATTATTGCACTTGCACGTATCACTATTATATGTATTTAAGTTGTTAGCGCCTTATATTCACTTATTCACGATATACTGTTTGTTTTTGGTGAGTGGGCAGCACACTTAAGTGATAATGGATACATCGGAACCAAGTGTCAATGTGTTTGCCAAGAGATTACAGAGAAAGATTAATTTTAATAAAGTAATAGAAGAAGAGGAAGAGACTAAAGATGGAAATATTGAAAAAACTATTTCTGATGAATTTATTAAATTAGAAAGACTAATGATAAGAGACACAAAAAAATGGTTAGATGTGGTTTTTTTACAAAGGTATAAAGAATGTGGAATAATCCCTAGAGGCTTAAGAGTTCGCAAAAAGCCATCTTTCGATTTGGAAGATGAAGTATTTTTGCATAATTGGAATGAATTACTGGATAAATGTTCCTATGGTTTAATAGATCTCATTTTAGAACAACAAAATTTACATTTAAAACAGCTAGATGAAGAAATAAATGAGATTAAAGAGAAATTAACTCCTTTTGAAGATACAAAAGAGTTTAAAGAGAAAAATATATCATTACAAAAGAAACTCGATACACTTGAAAAGGACACAGATAATAATAAATCCAAGAAACTGCATAGGGATGAGGAAGATTACAGAAAGGGGGAACAAAGGAATTGGACTATAAATAGACCATATAGGAAACCCTATAGAAACACATACAAAGATAACAACATACATCATGAGAGACCATCATCAGGAGAAAGTTCCAGGAAGGATAGGCATGATAATCAACATAGAGATGATTCAAACAGAAAGATAGAGCGATCACCGAGGCGAGAATCAGAAAGAGGAAGGGCTAATTACACACCTATAAATCAAAAGAAAAAAGAAAAAAGAGAGGAAGAAAGGCTAGCTAAGAATAATAGAAGAACTAAATCAACAGACTCCAGAGAAAGAGAGGAGAAAATTAATAGCCGGGAAAACGGGGAAAATACAGATTCCCCCTCTTTTTTAGATGTAGGAGAGGGCCCTTCCACTTTATGGGGAGGGAAGAACAAGAGTCAGCAGAGACAAGAGAAAGGGATAAACGGCAACAACAAAAGAGGAAGACTGTCAGAGGAAAGAGAGGCAGACGAAAAAGGGAGAGAAAAAAGAAATACGAAATAGAAATGAATAATGTATTCAATCTAAGTGGAGTAACTCTTACTGACCCACAAAAAAGCATTCTCTCCAAGGGTCTATCCTTTGCGCCTATGAAAGGGCACAGCAATTTTGACTTATTCATAGATGCCAATCGGTATCTAAGGAAGCTGACTGTAAAAAGATATTTTTTAGGTAAACATACCAAACCCATAATGAATATAACAGTGCCCCCTGTAGTTGAACAGGAGAGACAATTTATCCATACAGGACTGAGGCCTAAATCCTCTTTTTTTCCCCACTTCGCTTCAGGTAATCATTTGGAGGTTTTCTTCCAAATGATTACCAAAGATTTTGATGATTTGATTAAAAAAGACATTACACAATCAAACAAAAGGAAAACTGAAAATCTAACTAAAACTGAGAAAGAAGGTTTAAAACAACTAATAGAAAGGGAAAACCTCATTATCAAACAGGCAGACAAAGGAGGTGGTATCGTCCTTATGGATAAACTAGACTACGAGAAGGAAGCACTAAGACTTTTGGGGGATATTAATACTTACAGTAAGCTACCCTCCAATCCGATCAAGGAGTATACAGAGGAACTTAAAATACTGTTGGATGGAGGAAGGGAGGCGGGCATCCTGGATGAAAAAGAGTATAAATTCTTGTATCAGGAAAAAGCCAGGATGCCCGTCTTCTACTTCCTGCCAAAAATACACAGGAGCGTAGTCAATCCCCCAGGCAGACCAATTGTCTCGGGGATTGGCTCGCTAACCGCAAACCTCTCAATGTATATAGATACCTTTTTGCAAAAGTTTGTGACCCAACAGAAATCGTATCTGCGAGATACAACAGATCTGCTAAATGTGTTAAAGGATGTGACATGGGAAGATCACTTTATCTTAGCGACATGCGATGTCGCATCCTTGTATACAGTAATACAGCATGATCAGGGATGTGCTGCCACGAAAGGGTTCCTGCAGGGAGATGACACTTTATTAGAATCACAAGTTAATTTCATTGTAGATAGTATTAAGTTCATATTAGAGCACAATTATTTTTGGTTCGGAGACACTTTTTATTTGCAAAAATGTGGAACGGCGATGGGGACGAGATTTGCGCCCAGCTACGCAAACCTATTTGTAGCAGAGTGGGAAAATGACAACATCTGGAGTGATACCGAGCTGGGCGCGGATCTTGTCACCTATCGCCGTTACATAGATGATATTTTTATTATTTGGAGTGGGGGAGAAGACAAACTCATTACATTTTTGAACAATATGAATGTAAACACATGCAATCTTTCTTTCACCAATGAGTGGAGCAACACGGCGGTGAACTATTTAGATTTAAACATCTATGTTGAAAATAAAATGTTAAAGACAAGAACACATTTCAAAGACACTGAAAAAAACAACTACATCAGGAGAGACAGTTGCCATCTATCTAATTGGATGGACAACGTCCCAATAAGTCAGCTGATACGCATTAAAAGGAATTGCACCGATGTAGAAGAGTGCGAAACACAGTCAGATAGGATCCAGAGCAAATTTACACCCTCCATTTTAAAACTGCCCAGTATCAATTGCCTGACTTTATGCATTCATTCCTGAACTAAATAAACCTCCCCCTCTCCTCCCCCCCCCCCCGTTTTTTTGTGATGCAGCTTCTATGTAGACTTAGACCAACAAAGTCTCAAAGAAACTCTTTTTAAAAGAAATCACCTAACCTTCCTTTACAAAAATCAAATTGCCAATTATAATTAAAATACTATCAAATAGCACTGGATACTCCATGTGTATACCTAAGTGCTGAATAGATACAATTTTCTGTAGAGTGGATAACATATATAAAGATTAACTCCTATGAAAATGATGTTTCATCAAGAATCAAAGCATGTATTATGTATAATATGGATCCTAATTGGAATACTCATGTATAGATTGGATACCATAGCGCTGAGGCTAATTGTCTGTATTGATTGTATAATTAGAACAGAGAGGGATATAAAAGAACTTATCATTAACCCCACAACTCACACACTCCTCGCGAAGCCATTGACAGCTTGCTGAGCTGGCCGAAACGCGTAGAGTGGTGTTTTGGTCTAGTGAGGATCCGTAGCTTACCTTCCACTGAGCAGTGACGTCACACGGCGGAGGAGAAACGAGCTGAGCGTTCCAGGCTGCAGACAGCTGATATCCTGACCGAGAGGAGGCGTTGAGATCGGATTAACAACAACCCCTAGAATCACTGTGATTGGATAAATGCTATTTTAATTCTAGCCTTGTAAGTGCACATTTTATATGTTATATTGTTCATTCATTTTATAAGTTTTTGGAAAACGATCGCGCTATGTAGCTTTGTTTCCTCCCTTAGTATACCATGGTTAACCCTGACGAGATAAGCCTGGAAGGTATCCACAAATACACAGATACTACCTGTGGTGGCAGCCCAATCTGCCAACTGCATGTTACCACTTACATCTTGTAAGTAATAGACCAGCAGAGCCAAGATATCGTCATTAATATTTCAATCATAGTCTCAACGTCTGCACTTAAATTTGCACTGTTTTCTGTTTTTTATTTCCCTATATTTTGCTCCTCCTGGATTGTTTGAAACACATCTTTCTACTTGGAACCCTGGAAACAGGTTCTACCAGAGGGTTTGAGCAGGGTTTCTTATTATTAAGCACTAATATTAATTATTATTGCCGGTGCACTTATCACT
>CM071576.1:45275258-45342169 GCA_036426205.1 Ascaphus truei | reverse complement strand
CTATTATATGTATTTAAGTTGTTAGCGCCTTATATTCACTTATTCACCTTAAACTGGGGTATGCCTGTATACCTTATTGTCTAACTACTCAGTAATCCAGTCAGGATAATTCTGGATGGATAGGGCCACTGAGTATATCCTGGATTTACTTCATTATTAACTACATATGCACACCTGCACATAAGGGGTGTATAAGGGTCTGAGTGTGTGTCAATAGGTTTTAGTGTCACTTACCTGCTCAGCAATTGAGTTGGTGCATATATGTCCTTCTGAGACACACCTGTTTATCTTTCAGATACCTTTATGTACATGCTGTAACATTTAGCTGTATACTGACAAGTGTAAACCACATCGGGAGGAACCAAGGCTCAGCCCGCTATTGAACTAAGCGAGCTGGCAACAGAGAAGAGCGCGACCGCAGTGGTGGTACTAGAACGAGAACATTTTGTACCTATACCCACTGGTTGTATCGCCGAAGAACCAGGTGACTCCTCAGCGGAGGAACCGATCATGATTTCTTCGGAGGAAGAGATTGGCGTGACATCGGTGGCGATGCGCCTACCGGTGAACCACCACAAAGGCCTCAAGAGAGAGCAGACAAGTCCGGAAACCATCCGACGGTGAGCGCTGGTGCGGCCGGAGGCCCATACGAGTCCCACCGCCGTGGTGACTCCCAGTGCAGCGGAAATGGAGACGGAGACGGAGATGATCCTAGAGGAGCCCGATGTCATCAAAACGCAGCAGAGCGGTAAGGAGACTCCACCACCCCCTTACTCCCTCCAGGCGCAGACCGCAACCCCGGCGAATGAGAAAGAGAGGCTTGCGGCCTACTTGTTCGACCGTGTACTGGCTGCTCCGCCACCGCCCCCGCAGGTCCATGACGCACTTCCGGTGCGTGACCACGGAGCGGGTGGAGATTCTGCAGGCGATTCTGACGACGTCGTTTCCGGTTCCACCGAAAAGAGAAGGCCTGAAGGAGTGGTCTCTTCTCAAAGCATAGATGCAGCCATTGCCCTGGCTACCCTATGGAGTTGAGGCCCCTCCCGAGAAGCCAGAAGTATGGCGGGGAGTGCCTCTAAGCACAAGTTCCTTTGGCGTCGTGTCGCCCGCTTGCTGGACAATGCCTTGGACGTTTCCCCAGCCCGGCCCTTAGTTCCACTGCCCCGGCATGAGTGGTGCCACCGGGACCTACCAGGGATAAGTTATGTAATTCTCCCAAATACGCCAATGACTTGTGGGATTGGGAGTTGAGTGATGAAGGGTCTGATGGGGAGATACCGTATTCAAGTGTTATACCTGTACCTAACCCTGTGCCATTTTTTCCTGCAGCTAGAGGGAGGGCCCGGGATTCTCACTCTCCAGTAGAGGCTGGGTCTACCAGCACAGTGGTACACAAAATGAACCCCACTACGTATTATAATGCCAAGGGAAGGAGAGATTGCTCGCGATCTACTGATGCGGGTACGTCCGGTGTATCATCACAGGTAGAGTCTGATGTAGAACGCACTAGTCAGTCCGCAGAGTACGAACACCGTGACAAATGGTGGGCGCCTTTGTTCACCGGGTACCACGAGGGGATGGACCGTACGCGGTTCTTATTAATTAAGAATGATGTAGTAGATCATTGGTGGGCGGCTGGTTCTTTCACTCCGCAGGAGGTGGAGGATGAGTTAGATCACCGGTTTAGAGAGATAGAACAGAGACTGATTGTTCCTCGAGGCCCCAGTATTTTGTACAATGAGGTAGCTCCAGGGGAGCCTGTATTTTGGGTACTGCCGAGCAGGGCAGGGCACCGCAAACTCACCAAACTAAGTCGAGCTGACCGGCCCATAATCGCTAGATACCAGCAGTCGCACGGGTATGAGTATCCCTACGTGCCTGAGCCCATCCTGAGAGAAATTGAGGAGAACTGAGACAGTTGGCTCAGGGAGGCAGTCCAGGAATACCTTCGGACCAAGTTCGGTCAGGGAGGGTATCACAATGAGGATAAGATTAGTGAGTTAGTACGCATATGGAGCATAGGTAGATGTATCTACATGCACAGTGTCACATAAAGGCCTGAGCATGGACCGGTCCAATCGTACGCTGTGACCGTCACGGATCATAATGGACTGCGGGTGCGAAAGCCTGATCCTAAGTATTATCTGTAGGGTTCTCCATCTTGGGAGTACCCGGGTTGTACTTGTATTGAACTACCTCACTATGCTATGTATTACGACAATGTTGTGTGTGCTGGTTCCCAGGTGGTTCGCCGCAGGATGGGTCTGCTAAAGATAGGTCCAAGTGGGGACCATTGGATTCCACCATAGGGAGAGTGTAGCCCCCTGTAAACAGCACAGGCTATACCTATCTCCCTTCTACTGTGGTAAGCCCTGTTAAGATCAGGCACCAGTAATAATCCTGGGTTTTCCCCCATCATAGCCCTGCCTTGAGTGGTAGATTCAGGCCTGGACTCTGTTGCAGGCATGAGCAAGAGGGGAGGTTCTGCTGACGTCACGAGAGGTGGGGCTAGCTATATATTTAGCAGCCCACTCCAGTTAGAGTCAGTTGAGTTAGAGACGGAGTGGAGTTAGACACAGAGACAGAGAAAGAGAAGGAGATGCAGTAGTGCTACCGAGAGTTCTGTTGTGCTCGGAGTTATATGTTAGTCTGCAGGGCAAGTAGTTATGTCGTGAGTCGAAGAATCCTGCGGATTGGTCCGAGGAGCTGAGGAGACTGCGGTCTTCCCGGCGCAGAGTGCAGAATCAGAGCGAGAGGAGTGGAAAGATATCAGCTCTCCTGAGTAGAGCTGGTAGAGCTATATATATATATCTGGTGGACCAATGCCCTCACCCCACCGCCTGGGGTGATGGGGAGAATCTAAGCCCCACCACGAGGATAACCTCGGGGGTGGGACCCAGGGTATTGAAGCCCCAGCACAGACCATCCTGTCAGAGGAATTATCTGTGTGGGAGGAGAGCGGAGTAATAAGTGCAGCTTGGCTGTTGTTGCTGTGGCTACGGGAAGCCACTATCGTTTGGAGTTGCCGATCTGCCAATAAAAGAGACTATGCTTTGTTACCCAAAGACTGTGTGTGATTTGGAAGCTGTTACCCTGGGACCCAAGGGGTTCTTCTATACAGGTCCTGTCCCATATCCTGGGAGTATAGAAGATGGAGGCGCTGCACCACTAGGAGAAGATGGAGGCTACCACCCCAGAAGCCCGGTCCTGGCTCCCCAATAACATCGCGGGAAGCTCAGGCCCTCCTGTTTACCACAGGAATGCACCACACCGCATGTAATCTGCCCTCATGCACCCTAGACACCACCGTAGAGTCTGGGGGAAGGGGGGAAGCAGGGTTACACAGGCATACCAGTATATTGCCACTAAGGTACAGCAGACCTATACCAGGACTCTATTTGTATACTACAACGCACTTGCATCTGCATAGATTGTACTATACATACTTTGGAGTTGTATATGTTTGCATGATAGTCACATGCTGTGCTAGCGCGCTTTTTTATCTGTGTTCACGTCCGTATCTTTTGTAATTAATTAATAAAATGTATTTATTTTTCTATTAGTAGAGTTTAGTGTGCGTCCTCATAGGGTTCTTTCTCTCTGTCGTGTAATCCAATATGTGTATACTCTGATAGCACCACTCTAGAAAGTGAAAGTTATTTATCTTTTCGGTAGGCTGAGCAGGCACTCTGTGTGTTTTTTGTGTGTAAGTAACAACAATATCCAGACTCAAACTTATTTCAAATCGGTACAAGCGAATAAAAATCTGTTGCCGGATAGTCACCACAATCCCCAATGGATAAAAATATCCCCAAGGGGCAATTCATCCATTTTAGGCGTAATTGCTCCAGTGATGGGGCGTTTGCGAGACAAGCGGATGAACTGAAAAATAAGTTTGTTGAGAGGAAATATCCTGCCGACAAACTTGAGGAGACAATTGCTTTTGTTCAACAAATGGACAGAGACAAACTGTTAGAATATAAGAGGAAGGAGGAATCTCCAGGAGCACAAGATAAAATATAATTTATCACACAATATAATTTGATGGCCCCCAAAAGTCGTAAAATATTTTCTAAACATTGGCCTATATTGCTCCAGGACACTACACTTTCACAGAATCTAACTCCCCAAACCTCGCTTATTTTTTTTAAAAAGCTAGCAATTTAAAACCTAGACTAGCACCAAGCTGTCCCCTTAAGAATAAGAATTCAATTGAAGTTTATTCAAATTGTAAAAGGGGTTTCTCTGTATGTTCCAAATGCACAGCGTGTGCACATAGTATTAGCAGTGAAACATTTAAATCCAATGTGACCACTAAGGTATATCAGATCAGTTCTGTAATCAAATGTAAATCTGAGTCTGTTATCTATCTATTGCAGTGCCCCTGTTGCCTGCAATATGTAGGCAGAACAGAAAGAACATATCAAAGAAGGATTTACGAACATGTGTACAATATCCGTAAAGGACTCACTACACATAGTGTGTCACATCATTTTTTAGTTCACCACAACCAAAAAGGTTTGATTTGTCAGGCTGAGGTCTATTTCCCTGATTGGAGAGGTGGTAATAAGTTGAAACAAATGAACAGACGTTAAGACTACTGGATCTATGAGTTAAAAACTCTATCTCCCAGTGGGCTTAACATCGATTTTGATTTGGGTTCTTTTTTGGATAAATAAATAAAATTACAAATATTTTTAATCATCCGTATGCTGTTTCTATTCATGTTATAATTAGTTTTGTCAGTGAGCACACTAGTACTATGTAGGAGAATGGCATATTAAAGCCTCTATGTGATTTAATGAGCACCCATGGGCCACTTAATGGATCACATATAAATTATGTATATGTTTGTATTATATCTACATTGTAGTTGGTCTTATTGTTATGTATGTAAGTTAAGTATTTGTTATAGTGATAGAGCATGTTTATTTATTTATTTTTTTTTTAATATTTTTCCTTTATTGGTGTCTGACAGCGTATTGGTACATGTTACAAACATTGGCAATCAAGCCATCATGGCAATGAGGCGCATTACATGTACATGGCATGGGGGCAGTTGATGACACACAATAGTCCATTTTCCCATTTTCAGTGGTGAAAAAGAGAGGGGGTGACGAAGGGAGGGTGGATAGTTGGGGACGACTTGGAAAGAGAGAGGGGGGAGGGGAAAGAGGGAGGGGGAAGAATAGTAAGGGTGGGCAGCTTTGGGGTTCGGAGATCTGGGGCCTAGGGCTGCGATAAGGTTTGTGTCAGAATCGGGGTTCCTGATCCCGGCCAAGGTTCCCAGGTTGTGTAAAATTGGGCATCTTTTGCTTCAGCATTGCCGTCAATCTTTCCATACTCATAATTCCATCTATCCTAGTGATTACCGTTCTTCTGGAAGGGGCTTTGACTTTCTTCCAAGCCACTGCTACGCAGCATCTGGCGGCCGTTAGGATCGCTGCTGTGAGTCTAGCTATGGGGGCGGGGAGGTCATCGACTGGTTTTCCCAGCACGTAGGTCAGGGGGTCCAGTGGTATTTCTACATCCAGAGTCTCGGTCAGGAGGCTCTGGATCCGGGTCCAGAATCTTTGGATCTCCGGGCATGTCCACCAAATGTGGGACATGTACCCCCTTTGACCACATCCCCTCCAGCATTCGTCGGGGGTGCCTGGGTAGATTTGGCTCAGTCTACTCGGGGTCAGGTACCAGTGAAATAATATTTTGTAGATGTTTTCTTTTGTGACGGAACAGATTGATGTTTTAGTAGCTGCCTCCCAGATATCCTCCCAGTCCTCAAGGTCTATGTTGGTGTTCAGGTCTTCGCTCCACCTTTGCATATATGAATGGTTAGGGGGGGGCTGAGCCGCCTCCAGTGTTTTGTATATCTCCGAGATGAGGCCCCTTTGGTACTCGCCTCTGAGGCATAGGGTCTCGAATCTGGAGCGCGGTGGGAATTTTAGACTAGGGGATTGGGTTCTCAGGAAGTGCCTGATCTGCAGGTATTGGAATATAGGGAGATCAGGGGACGTTAATTTAATTTGCAGTTCCCGGAGGGGCATGACCTCATCGTCTTCCAGCAAGTCCGCAAACACTCTGATGTTTAGGCCTTGGAATTGGCTGAATTGGGTTCGGGAACAACCGGGCGGGAAATCCGGGTTCCCGAATAAGGGGGTCAATTGAGAGGGGGTTGAAGCTAGGCCATATTTCCCTTTGGTTTTTAACCATGTCGATCACGTGCATCTCATTGCCCCCCAGGCTGAGTCTCAGGGGCTTCCTACTTTTGTGGGCTTGGGTCCATAGTAGGGCTGAGAGGGGGGTGGGGGACGCGTGGTGCGTCTCTATCTCTAACCAGCAATTAGAGGTCGGGAGGTTGTTCCACACCACCGCCTGCCTCAGCTGGGCTGACTGGTAATACCGGACTACATCCGGCGCCCTCAGACCCCACCTCGTCCTCGACGCCAGGAGTACCGACCGTGGGACCCTGGCTCTCCGTTGCGGCCAGATGAAGCGCAGGATATGGGTCTGGATATTCCGCAGTTCTGCTAGCGGGACAGGGACAGGGAGGGTCTGAAAATAATAGAGCAAACGGGGAAGGATATTCATTTTGGTGGATACTATTCTGCCGAACCAGGCGATCTGGTGGGTCTGCCAGGCCTCAAGATCTCTTTTGATCTGACGGAAGAGGGGGGGTAGTTGGTTTGGTATAGTGAGCCGTATGAGCTCGCTATTTTTATCCCTAAATACTTAATGTGGGAACTATTCCACTTATATTTGAAATTCTTTTGTAAGGTTGTCCATATGGGATCTGGCAGTGAAATGTTGAGGGCCTCTGACTTGTCTGTGTTAACTTTATAGTCTGATAGGCGGCCAAATTGGTCTAGGAGTTTCTCTAGGTTGGGGAGGGAGGTGAGGGGATCTGATAGGGTAAGAATAATGTCATCGGCGAACAGGGAGATTTTATATTCCCTGTCAGAATAGTAGGGGTGGGCAGCTTGGGGTTCGGAGGTCTGGGGCCTAGGGCTGCGATAAGGTTTGTGTCAGAATCGGGGTTCCTGATCCCGGCCAAGGTTCCCAGGTAGTGTAAAATTGCGGCATTTTTTGCTTCAGCATTGCCGTCAATCTTTCCATACTCATAATTCCATCTATCCTAGTGATTACCGTTCTTCTGGAAGGGGCTTTGAGTTTCTTCCAAGCCGCTGCTACGCAGCATCTGGCGGCCGTTAGGATCGCTGCTGTGAGTCTAGCTATGGGGGCGGGGAGGTCATCGACTGGTTTTCCCAGCACGTAGGTCAGGGGGTCCAGTGGTATTTCTACATCCAGATTCTCGGTCAGGAGGCTCTGGATCCGGGTCCAGAATCTTTGGATCTCCGGGCATGTCCACCAAATGTGGGACATGTCCCCCCTTTGAACACATCAACTCCAGCATTCGTCGGGGGTGCCTGGGTAGATTTGGCTCAGTCTACTCGGGGTCAGGTACCAGTGAAATAATATTTTGTAGATGTTTTCTTTTGTGACGGAACAGATTGATGTTTTGGTAGCTGCCTCCCAGATATCCTCCCAGTCCTCAAGGTCTATGTTGGTGTTCAGGTCTTCGCTCCACCTTTGCATATATGAATGGTTAGGGGGATGCTGAGCCGCCTCCAGTGTTTTGTATATCTCCGAGATGAGGCCCCTTTGGTACTCGCCTCTGAGGCATAGGGTCTCGAATCTGGAGCGCGGTGGGAATTTTAGGCTAGGGGATTGGGTTCTCAGGAAGTGCCTGATCTGCAGGTATTGGAATATAGGGAGATCAGGGGACGTTAATTTAATTCGCAGTTCCCGGAGGGGCATGACCTCATCGTCTTCCAGCAATTCCGCAAACACTCTGATGTTTAGGCCTTGGAATTGGCTGAATTGGGTTCGGGAACAACCGGGCGGGAAATCCGGGTTCCCGAATAAGGGGGTCAATTGAGAGGGGGTTGAAGCTAGGCCATATTTCCCTTTGGTTTTTAACCATGTCGACCACGTGCATCTCATCGCCCCCAGGCTGAGTCTCAGGGGCTTCCTACTTTTGTGGGCTTGGGTCCATAGTAGGGCTGAGAGGGGGGTGGGGGACGCGTGGTGCGTCTATCTCTAACCAGCAATTAGAGGTCGGGAGGTTGTTACACACCACCGCCTGCCTCAGCTGGGCTGACTGGTAATATCGGACTACATCCAGCGCCCCCAGACCCCCCCTCGTCCTCGACGCGAGGAGTACCGACCGTGGGACCCTGGCTCTCCGTTGCTGCCAGATGAAGCACAGGATTTGGGTCTGGATATTCCGCAGTTCTGCTAGCGGGACAGGGACAGGGAGGGTCTGAAAGTAATAGAGTAAACGGGGAAGGATATTCATTTTGGTGGATACTATTCTGCCGAACCAGGAGATCAGGTGGGTTTGCCAGGCCTCAAGATCTCTTTTGATCTGACGGAAGAGGGGGGGGGGTAGTTAGTTTGGTATAGTGAGCCGTATGAGCTCGCTATTTTTATCCCTAAATACTTGATGTGGGAACTATTCCACTTATATTTGAAATTCTTTTGTAAGGTTGTCCATATGGGATCTGGCAGGGAAATATTGAGGGCCTCTGATTTGTATGTGTTAACTTTATAGTCTGATAGGCGGCCAAATTGGTCTAGGAGTTTCTCTAGGTTGGGGAGGGAGGTGAGCGGTTCCGATAGGGTAAGAATAATGTCATCGGCGAACAGGGAGATTTTATATTCCCTGTCTCCGACTAGGATGCCCTTTACAGTGGGTTCAGCTCTGATCCGAGCGGCTAGGGGCTCTATGTACAAGGCGAAGAGTAAAGGGGGTAGGGGGCAGCCTTGCCTGGTGCCGTTTTGGATTTTTATTGGGTTGGAGCGGCCACCTGGAAGTTTTAGCAGAGCCGTGGGGTTAGTATAAAGGGCTCGGACCCCTTCAAGGAATGGGCCGGAAAAGCCGAACTGGCGCATCGTCTGGTCAAGGAAGGACCATTTGATTCGGTTAAAGGCCTTCTCTGCGTCGAGGCTGAGGATCAGGGCCTGGGACTGTTTGAGGTGCACGTGGTCTATAATATCAATAATTTTGCGGGTGTTGTCAGAGGCCTGTCTTCCTGACACAAATCCCACCTGGTCTATATGAATTAGCCTTGGGAGAATAGGGTTCAGCCTGTTTGCTAGAATTTTACTGAAAAGCTTGAGGTCAGTGTTTAGTAGGGATATTGGGCGATAACTACCGCACTGAAGTGGGTCTCTGCCCTCTTTATGTATGATAGCCAGATTGGCTGCTGACAAAGTGTCTGGGATCTGTTCTCCTTGTAAGAATGAGTTGAACATTTCTAGAAGGTGCGGGGACAGGGGAGCTGCTAATTTCTTATAATAACCGTTGGAAAATCCATCCGGCCCAGGTGTCTTGGCTATTTTAAGTGAGGAAATGGCGTTATCTAGCTCTTCTTGGGTTATCTTCTGATTTAAGAACTCGAGCTCTTCTTGTGTGAGAGACGGGAGGTTACACTGGGTTAAGTACTCGGAGGTCCTCCTGGCGTTATCGTTTGGCTGCTTGGTGGGGTGGAGGTTGTAGAGGTCTGTGTAGAACTCCGCAAACTCGCGTGCAATGTCTTTCTCGTTATACGAGATTTGGCCGCTCTTGGTTCTGATATGGGTTTTGGTTGATCTGAGGCCTTCCTTTGTCTTTAAATGCCTCTTAGTTTCGAGGCCAGAAGCTTGTCCGCCTTGTGTTACCCCTATCGTAGCAACCGCTGTTTGGTCCATTTCAGCGTCTCACTACCTCGTCAAGTTGGAGAAACTTTGTAGTTCGGATTTCTTGCCTTCTCAAGGGTTCTAAGCACACTTTTGTCGTAGGGATTGTTTGTGTAATCGCTCTAGCGCTAGGATTTTTCAGTGAGTCTTGTGCGGCTTTTGCTTAGTTTTTTCTTTATAGGAGGCTACACGAGATTGAGTTCCCTCTGATGTGGCTTTGTGTGCTTCCCAGAGCATTGCTGCTGCGGGGACCGAAGCCTTGTTTACGCTGGAAAAGGTGTTGTGTAGTTTTTGCCTTGATCGTCTTGACCACTGGTGGGTCGTTGAGAGGGCGAAGTCCGCTAGTTTCAGTGTGTACACTGATGAACTTGACGAAATGGCAGAGGGGAGTGAGTGACGATAGGGGCCATGTACGGACACCACGGTAATGGGGCTATGTTTCGGAGTGGGAGATTGAGGATGCCTGGAGTACTAGGATTGGTGCCTAGAAAGTAGATGGTCGCGAGGTAAGACTGGATGGGGGGGTTGAGAAGGAGTAGTCTTCTCTGGCACACGTGATGGGGTCCACCAGATATCTGCAGCGAATGGTCTTTAAGTGAGTATCTCGGAATTTTTGGCCTTTTTTTTGTAGTTGGGCCCAGAGTAGGGTGGCAGCAATCTGACCCCGATCTATCACTTGGTCGGGTTTAGGACCATATTGTGCGGTCACCGACGAGGAGAAGGGAAGAGAGTAAAGGCTCGGTTGGCTCAAGGGTACTGAGAAGAGTTCTGGAGGAATGGAAGGGTTTGGCTTTGCGTTAGGGCGTTAAATGTTAAGGTATGGCTAGGGGGAGCACTGATCGGTGCCTTGGAGTAGTACGTGTAACGGACCCTTCAGGGTCATTTGGTTACTTTTGTTGGGCGAATGGGGTGTTCTAATCAGTATGGCCACCCTCTTTTTTTGTAGGGGAGGATGGTAATAAAACGCTTGGGGAGGGAACCGGTGTGTTTAAATGTGTTGGGGGATGTTGGAATTAAAGTGGGTTTCTTGGATGCAAAAGTCCCCTTAGTTTTTTGAGTTTTGGAGGTAATTGCATTTGCGGGACCGAAGTGAGACCCTTAAACATAAGGGAAAAGATCTTAATTGATGCCATTAGTGGGCGGGGGGGAGGGGTGGGTCTCGAGGGGGTTGAACCCACATATTGTCCTGAATTATTCACACAGTCAGGGTTGGATGGAATCTTGGAAACACAGGGTGGGGGAGAGATTCGGGTTAGGTCCAGAGGAAGGGCACTGGGATCGGGTCGATAGGGGGGGGGGGGGGTGGGCAGGGGGGAGGGGCAAGGAGGGGGGAGGGGGGAGGACACAAAAAGGACAAGAAGAAAAACGGGTAGGCACTGTCGGCGAAGGAGGAGCACGAACAAGATTCTAGAATTACCACCTCGGACATCGAGAGGGTGCCAAGGGGAGGGGGTACAAAAGACCCCTGGGAAACCTTTTTTTGGGGGCGTCATCAAGAACGTAGCCAGAGACTGCGGAGGTCTGACAACCCACTGAGTAGCAGGAAGAGGAGGGGAGGGGGGGGGGGGAACCGGAGGTGAGGTTTCATTTGGTACAGTACAAAGGGATGATTATAACATTGTCTTGTGGGGAGTTGAGGAGAGCATGATCTGATCTGCAGGGAGGAGTTCCGCTCAATGTTGGTTACCAGATGTGAGGAGGGAGGGGAAGCAGGGGACGGGGTGGGGGGGGGTTTGGGGGGGAGCTCAAAGGGCCTGTGTGGAATTCTTTAGAGATATATGAGAGGGCCTGTGGGAGGGCTTACCTCATCTCCAACCTTCTCCATGATTTGTCCTTAACATCCTGAGCAGGCATCCTTACCAATAGGCTTTTCTTTTTATGAGCAGCACTCTTTGTGGTCACGGGCAGGCATAGGGGGCGGGGGGGATGGGGGCGGCGAGGGGGGGGGGGGCTGGAGAGGGGGCGGGGGCGGGGAGGGGAGGGTTAGCAGGTAGTGAGTAGAGCGAGAGGAGGTGTGGGTGGGTGGGGGAGGGGAGGGGGGAGGGGAGTATGGTGGGGGAGGGGGGAGATGGGAGGTGGGAGGGGGGGAGGAGGGGGGGGGGGAGGAAGGGGGGAGGGGAAAGGGGGGGTGGGGGGGGGGAGGGAGGGTGGATGGGGGAGGGGGGAGGGTGGGGGGGGCACAGGGCACATGGTAATTTACACCTTTATTGGGTGGTTAGACATTACTCTCGGGAGGAGCCCTTTCCTAGATCCCCAAATATCGCTTAGACATTGTAGTTATCTTCTATTCAGTCAATAATGGTTTGTACATTGATAAAGAGCGGAATAGGGTGGTTATGCATAGTTCAGTTCAGACCTGGGGGGGGAGGGGGACACCTTGGGGCAAGGTGGGGGAGGATGGATTCTTCAGGGGAGCCAACCAGCATGGTCCTTGGGTTGATTGGGAGGAGGGGGGGGAGGGAGGGAGGGGGGACGGGGGAGTGGGAGGGGCGAGAGAGGGGAGTGAAGGGGGGTGGGGAGGGAGGGGAGGGAAAGGGGGATGGAGGAGGAGAGGGAGGGGAGGGTGGATGGAGGGTGGGGGGAGGGACATAATATTTATAACTTTATTTGGTGGTTAGACATTACTCCTGAGAGGAGCTCATTCCTAAACCTAGACATCGCATAAACTTTATAGTTATCTCTTGTTCAGACAGTAATGGTTTGTATGTTGATATAGAGCGAAATAGGGTGGTCATGCATAGTACAGTTCAGACCGGGGGGGGGAGTGGGGGGGAGGGAGGAGGGAAGGAGGCGAGGGAGAGGGAGGGACGAGGGAGAGCGTCGGAGAGGGGGGGAGGGGAGGGGAGGGGCGGGAGGGAGGGGGGGGAAGCGGGGGTGGGAGGCGGAGGAGGGGGGGCAGGGATGATGGCATACAAAATAACGAGATCACCTCAAAACAGCAACCGGGGGGAGGAGGGGGAGGGAGAGGGGGAGAGGGGGGGGGAGAGGGGGGTGGAGGTGGGGATAAGGGTGGGGGCTGGGAGGGGATAGGGGGGGAGGGGTGGGGGATGAGGGTGAAGGAATAGGTGGGAGGTAGGGTGGGAGGAGGGGCAGGGGGGGGAGGAGTGGGGGGGGGGTAGGGTGGGGGGGGGGGGGATGGGGTGGGGGAGGGGGGGTAGGGTGGAGGGGGGTTGGGGGAGGGTGGGGGGTAGGGGGGGGCGAGGTGAGGATAGGGTGGGGGGAGGGGGGCGGCGGGAAGGGGGGGAGGGAGGGGGCACATTACATTTATAAGTTGAATTGGAGGCTATGTCTTTCTGGGGGGCGCCCTTAAATAGGGCCCTTTCCTAAACCCACAAGGCATTCAAACATTATTCTTAGCTCTTCTTTAAACATTACTGGTTCATACATTAGTCATAGCGGTAGGGGGAGGTTGCGCAGAGCTCATAATAGTCCTGGGAGATGGGAGTCTCGTTGGGGTATATTGGGGGACAGCACAGTCTTTTTTTTTGGGGGGGGGGGCACCCAGCGCGGGCTGTTAGAAAGAGGGGGGCGAGGGGGGAGGGAGGAGAGAGGGGGGGGACCCTTCGGGGGTCAGGGGAGTTGGGGGTGGGTGGGGGAGCGCATCTTCAGGAGGGGAGCGGAGGGGGAGTGGGAGCACGGGCCCTTCGCGGAGAGGGTCAAGGAGGAAACAGGTCTAACCTTGGGGGAGAAGGTGGGGGGGCCCGGGAGTGGGGCCATTGTTTGCACATACAACCTGACCGCTGCGGACCGGGGGGAGGGAGGGGACCTCCGGCGGCTGTCCCTGGAAGGGAGTGTCTGTTTGGTGAGTCTCTGGTTCTCCGCTCCTGGAGTTGGGCCTCCCCAGGTTGGGGGCCGGGTGCAAGTCTCGTCCGTCGGGATCGCGAGAAGACGACCTCTGATGGGCAGGAGGAGCAGCGCGTGGATGTTGTTCCTCTCCGTTGGTGTCTGGATCTCCGTGGGAGCAGCGTTGGTTCCCTTAGCATCGGGGGGAACGGGGAAGGAAGTGGGGTAGGTTACTCGGGTTGGGGGGGGGAGGGGTGGGGGGGACGGGGGGGGGGAGGGGGCGGGGGTAGGGGGGGTGAGGGAGGAAAGTGGGGGGGGGAGGGGGGTGAGGGAGGAAAGTGGGGGGGGAAGGGGGTGAGGGGGGAGAGGGAAGGGGAGGAAGGGGGGTGGGGGAAGAGAGGGGAGGGGGGGGCAGGGTATGGAGGGGGGAGGGCTCGTGGGCTGTTGTGTTGGGGCCTGCAGGGCCTGTGGGGTCTCTTGGCCGCTGGGGATTTTAGTGGCAGTTGCCTGCTGCGGTCTTTACATCAGCTGGGGTGCGGTTTGTGTGGGATGCCTGTGAGGGCGTCCTGTGGTTCCTTCAGCTCCGGAAGGCAGCAGGGTCGTCAGGGTTCACCGGAGTCGTTGGCTGGCAAGCCTCTCCTATGCTCGGGGGGTTTCTTGGGGGCCCGTCTCCGTCGTCGCATAAGTGGGGGAACAGTTGTTCTTCAGGGGAGGGGGGAACCCTAATGCTTTTAGAAAGTGTTTCGCCTCTTCAGGGGCAGACTCCGTGTAATGGCGGCCATTGCGGAGCATCACTAACTTAAAGGGGAATCCCCAGCGGTATTTAACCCCTTGGTCTCTGAGGTGGGAGGTAAGTGGACGCATCGCATTTCTTTTATTTATTGTTATACGGGAGAGGTCGTTGAAGAGCTGGATTGGCACTCCGTCCATTGTCACGGAGCGCAGGTCCCTGGCAGCCGTCATGATACGTTCTTTTGCAGAATAAGCGTGCATTCTAAGCACCACATCTCTGTGACGGTTGGGGTCTGGTGACTTTGGACCTAGGGCTCTGTGGGCTCGGTCGGTATGCAGGTCATGATCAGATAGGTCGGGCACAAGCTGCAAGAAGAGTCTGCGGAGATAGGGCTGCAGTTCCTCATGTGTGATAGCTTTGGGGATATTTTTGAGGCGGATGTTCTGCCTCCGTTCTCTATTTTCTAGGTCCTCGAGTGCGCTTTGCCGGTTGCGGATCGCCTCCCCACATCTTAGGACTTCTTCATGGGTCTCTGCCTGCTCGTTTGTAATTCCCTCCATTTTTGCCTCGAGGTCCTCCGTCCGCTCCGTCAGCGCTCCCACCTCGGCCCGCATGATTTGGAGGGCTTTCTCAGTGTCCTCCTGGACCCCCCTCCTCATTTTGATTATGAGGGAATCAAAAAAATCTTTATTTAGGACGGGGGGATCCGTCTCGATTGGGCTGTGCCGGCCGCTGCGCGCCTCGTGCTCCGGTTCCTCCTCGGCGCCATCTTGCCCTTCAGGGCCGGTGTCTACCAGGCGCTGTGCCGGGGCAAAGAACTTGGTGACGGGGTTTTGGTTCTTCTTTTGCGCCTTCCCTGTCATCTCTCCGGTGTTTGGTGTCGGGGTGGGGGCCAAATTCAGGGAGTTTGGGATGGGGGAAATGCTTATTCTGGCAGTTTTTAATGCGAGGGTGACGGGAGCGCCTCCACTAGCAGACCATCGGCAGTGACGTCACCGGAAGTCTCCATGTTTATTATTTTTTACTTAATACAATTGTTTAATTGATATTTTATTTATGATTGTATCTAATTAGTTAAGGTATTTAAGAGCACACATGCCTAGCCAATCATATCTCCTGAAGTGAAAGTTGCTTCACGAAACGCGTAGAGCGGTGCATTGTCACCTTTACTGACCCTATGCACTTTGCCAATACACGGAGCAGCTGCAGCCACAAGAAGGCTGTCACAGCAGGACACTTCCGTATTTCGTGCGCGCGGGCGCGCGGCCGCTATCGGGAGGCAGGAGGACACTGAAGGGAGTGAACTAGCTGCAGTATTTATTCTGGCGCGACCGCTCTAATCGGAGAGAGACCCAGCTGTGTGGACGGACAGTGCAGAGCAGAGAACACCAAGGAGTTTCCTTGTGCTGCTATCCGGATAAAGAACATCATATGAGCCTGCTTTTATCATACTTCTTGTAAGTAGGATTCCAATTTTTCCATCTTGGAGGACTGGCTGTTTCTGTTTTGTGCATTGTATGGGGTCATATATTTTACTATTATGTTTTAATAAATGAGCTTATATCTATCACAATTTTTTGATATACAGTATGTTGTTAGTCTAAGTTAGTTTGTGTAGTTCATATACCCAACAGTTATATGCTATGATTTGTCTTTCTTTTTCTCTTTTTCATGATATTTGATTGCTCATGAGACTCACTGAAGATCACAGAAGCATCTATCTGGACATTTGATATATGTTCAGATTTGTATTATTTATTTTCAGGCGCCTTGTTTTTGCATTATATATTCCAAAACATAACAATACAATTAAATAAACACCTATCCAAGCAAACTATAAAAAAATAAAACCACTAGCCAACCAATCAATTAAATAAAAGCACTAGCCAACAAAACAATTAATTTAAAACGCCAACCAATCCTAAAATGTACTAAAAACAAGCCATACAAGTTCCAAACAATTTAATCCAAACAATAAACAGAATTAGAAAAAATACCAATTAATTGAAAACAAGCATTTGCCAAAAAATACATTGCCTGTCACTGTATTTATCTGTACCCTAAAGGGGCACAGAATACATTAGCAGAAAGGGCAAGCAAAAACATAAAAAATAAATAAATCCAATCAAAAAACCTGAAAAAAACAATTACATACATTTAATATTTATCTTACCTTTAGAAGTCTTCACCCTCCGAATCCCGGCGTATCTGCAAGCTTTCGATCCACGACGTCATCACCCGCAACCCTACTCCAAATCTCCTTGAAGATCAGCATCAGGTAAAAAAAAATCTTCTTTCTTTAATATTCTTTCTTCTTCTGTAATTCTTTTGTTCTATCTTCTTCTTTCAATCCAACCCCATGGAAAATCCAAACAGATGTTGCCTCGTCGAGATCTTCCGCTAAAATGAGACGCAACAGGCCTTATATACTGTAGGGCCTGTGACATCACATTTTAAAATGCATTATTTTTTCTAAGTCCCGTCTCGCCGCTTCTCGGCAGCTTCTCACCACCTTCTTGCCAACTTTTTCTGGCGAGGCGATTTGGAGAGGATTTGGAGAGGAAATCTCCATTCTATAGCGGCGATCAGTCTCGATAAACTGATGGAGGCTACTAGAGTACCACAATATTGAAAAGCTGGCGATAAGTGGCTTATCGCCGCACTTTTTGCAATTTTTTTTTGGGGGGGGGGAAAAACCCAGCGATTTTTGCTCTTATCACGAGCTTATCGGGGTTTACTGAATCGCTGCAGGCTTTTTTGGCGATAAGCTGGCGAGAAGTGGCTTATTGCTGTTTATAGCATGAGGCCCCATGCCCCAATGGAACCTGCAAGACGAGACAGTACCTACTATTCCTGAATCACCTATTAAGGATTCTGTTGTTGCCATATTTTCTCCCGTCATGCAGTGCAGAGGTGGAGGCTGTGCCGCCGCTGTCGTCTCATCTGTCCAAGGTTCCTGTTGCTGTTCCGGTTTCTTCCACTCCTATTTCTCCACATATGGAGGTTGCTGCGGCCGGATTCTTCCATCGCAGAGTGCAGTCCACTGGTTGCCGAGGTGCCGGGGTTCCTTCTCCTGCCCGAGATAACTGATGCTTTGAAGAATATCCCTGCACCTAGTCGAGGCTAGAGTCTTCCCCCAGTGTCATGGGAGAGGGGGTTTGGCCTGGTATGTAAGGGGTTACACCCCATTTGGCCACCCCCTGCTCTCACTTGGGAAGAAAGGTGTTAACTGGACTGTGGTCCAGCAATGTGTTTTTCCCCTGCTTCCGCTACCAAATGTATGTTCCCCTGTAAATGCTTATTGTTCCCATTCCAGTGTTTGCACCAACCCATACACTGGATTGATGCGGGAGGGAAAGGGTTAATGTTAGTTCAGTGTTTATAGCCCTTTGTTCCCTTTTCCCGCCTTTTCAGGCTCCATTTTGCAGCTCTCCATAAGTCGCCATTGCAGCCCAATGCAACCTTATGGAGATTCCGGCGATTTGGGCCTGTTTCGGTAGAAGACCTGCAGGTGGTGGCCGAGAGGAGGAGCGGCGGTTCCCTATTGTAAGTCAATGGAGCCATCCATTTCAATGGGGATTGTTCGACGCCGACCTCCAGGAACAGGTTGGCAGCCATCCAAACCGCAGACCGCAAGAGCGGAAACATTTTCTTAAAGAGAGCTTTGATCACACCGAGTTCAAGATCAACTACAATTGGCGTGGGAAACTTAGGTTCTAGGGCACCCAGAAATAAAATTAGTTTTGCCCCTAGCCCCTAGGAACCCCCACACACGACCACCACAGGGTCCCAGGATGAGGGACCCCGTAAAGGGTCGAGCTCGCCAAGGGGGTCACGCCATTGACTCTAATGGCGGAGCGGAGGTCCCATTGAATCCCATGGCGGCACTCTCCCGTGCATTTCCTATGGCGGCGCCGGCCATTGATTCCAATGGGGGAAAAGCCGCGTGGCGTTAAAACGGCTAAGTCCGAAAGGGTAAAATGTGTAAGCCCATATCTCTGGTTCTGTGAGGACCAGAGGGCTGGGATTTGGGTCACATGTAGTCACTGTTCCGGCATGACTGTATGGCCATTCCCAGTCCTCTCCAATCAACCAGACGGAGTATGGGCCAATGTAAAGAATTGTGGCTTTCCCTATAGACTTCAATGGCAGAGTTGGTCCATTGAAAGCCTATAGCGGCGGAGCCCATTGACTTCAACGGCGGAGTTGCTCCATTGAAAGCCTATAGTGGCAGAGCCCATTGATTTCAATGGGAAAGAGTGAAAAGCGGAGATTTTTTAGTTAGAGCAGAAAATCCTGCATTAAAGTAATAAGGGTTTTAAATTGTATTTGTGTATCTCCGGCCCGGAAGGTCGCAGCCAGCTGAAACTTGGCCACCATGGAGAGTCACCTCCGGCATGAGGGCCTGGCAAGTTTCAGCCCGTACGGCCCAACCGAACTGATTATTTTAATATGTGAAGATATTAAAGAGTGAATAGTATTTTGGGTCTGGTATAAAAACTCAGAGCCAATATGTTATGTTAATGGTCATGGAGGGAGACAAATCTTCTACAATAAAACCCCTGATCAAAGACTCCCCCACCCTGCTTGTGTATGCGAGCACAACAGAAAAGCAGGACATGGGTACTTGAGGATAAGTGTTATAAGTCACACCCTAGGACAAATGGTTTCCTGGCCCAGATAGGCATTCAGGCGCCGGGCTTGTGGGCGGGGGCTAGGGAAGTAAGCCCCTGATTAGAATAATACCCACCCAGTGGGCAGGTATTACGGTGCCCCTCAGGTGAGGTGGCAAGGAGAGATTGGGTGCAGGTAATTGTTCTCCAATGACCTGCACTCAATGATAAGGTATAGGACTGGAATTACATATAAACCAGTGTCAGTCCTATGCTGGTGTGGTTCGTGTTTTCGTGACTTCAAGTTTACCAACTATTTGATGCCTGATGAATTGCTTCTCCTGTTTCCTGATTACTTCATCATCCCCATTCCTGAGTAAGTGTCTATATTTTGCCTGTTATTTGTATATCTTGTGTTCACCTTCTATAAGGAATAAACTCTATTTATTATATCAAGTCGTGTTCAATTCAACCCAGATATTTTGGAGCGTATTATTATAACCTATCACTAGCTACCATGACACCCAGGTCCCCAGTTGGTGAGTGTATGTTATATTGTGTATTTGTGTATTTTCTGGTTTAACTTACTTTGTCACATTATTGCATATGTTTCAACCTCTGTTATGCATGTTAATATTGCTGTGTAAAGTACATGTATGGTAGATAATGTCTGCAGCTATATGCTACCTCAAGTAATTGTGTATATCTTTACCAAATGCTTGCGTCATTTGCTATATATATATATATATATATATATATATATATATATATATATATATATATATATACACACACATGTATACATATATATGTCACAAATGTTTGTGACATTTGTTGTACTGTTGTACTGTTGCGGCCCCTTTCATCCTCCTACATCCCCTAATTTTTTTCGGGGATGTTTTCTGTATGTCACGCGTTCAGCCGCATTCTCATGGCTAGACAGCGCTAATAGCGCTAAACAATGAAAACGCCCGCAGTGCCTAAAACGGCTGGCACATGCTGCATCTGCCCGCGGTTTTAAAAAACGCATTGAAACGGCCGCACGAGGCTAAAGGCGGCCGCCACTGTATACGGTTCCTCAGTTGGAGGTAACCTATAGGAGAATCATTCGGCTGTATGTGTTCTCATATATGTTTTAGATAGAATGTACGCTACCTCTGCTGGTATCTGTATGGTGACACGGCTGTGCACTTCAGTAAGCTTCCATGCAGGAGGTAACTTTTGTAACGTGTGCTGAATTATTCAGTACATTCTGTAATAATGTATCCTTATTATGCAATTGTAATTGTGTATTGTACTATGTACTGTATTTTGATAATTACCTTACTGTATGGTTATCTCATGCGAAGTCAATGAGGATTTTTACTAAGGAGAGAGTGTAGCACCCTGCTAAAATCATTCCCCTTGCCCCTGTAGCTGCAGGCAGTGCAAAGGGTTAAATCTTCATAAGGCTCAGACATGTAAGTTAGGCCGAGCTTACAATAGCGGAGTCGCTACGTGTCCTTTCCCGTCAAGCACTCTTCCACAGTTGGCTATTGCAGTGAGTTGGTTCAGCCAATGAGGTTGAACCAGCTTTGTGATTCATCCGCCACTCCCCGCATCGCCTCCCCAATCTCCTGTAGCCAAGTTCACAGATCGCTTGGGCTGCAGGAGTGTGCGCGGTTGTGGCGCTCGTTCGTAGGTAGTATAAACTATGCCTTAGGCCTCGTTCAGGGTGGCAGAGACAGGAGTTGGAGGGAGGGCGGGAGGGAGGGAGGGCTGCAGTCTGCTGGGCGATATGTGTTCATCCTCAGCAAACTTTTTCAGGAGTTGAGGAGGGGGCGGGGAGGGGGCGGGGCTACAGAGCTGAGGTTAGGGATTGAGGCGGCAGTCTTAAAATCATTCTCAAGAATGATTTCATTGGCTGCCTAGGGTCCTGTAGCCAGCGTCAACTCCTGGCTTCGGAGACAGGGCAGCTGCTACCCTGACAACCAGTATTCAATTTGAATACTTTGTGTCCCACGGCAGCACGCACGGCAGCACGCCCTCCCTCCGAAGCCTGCACCCTGAACGAGGCCTGAGTCATCTGTTTGTTATTATTTTGTTGCCTTGTTCTGAAAGTTGCTAGATGTCACATGCCATGCAGCCTATCTGCAACATCTAAAGCTGCCCAGTTAATGAGGGCAGAACGTTCATACCCCCTAGGTGTATAAGGTGCGGTTCCACCCTTTTGTATTCAGGCCAGACCCAAGGAGGACCCAGTAACATCAGGGTATCCCAAGGATATTACAGACTAAGCTGGCCTGTGAAAGGTATGCAGGGCCGATGACAGGGGGGGACAGAAGAGACAGGTGTCCAGGGCCCGGAGGATGCTGGTCACGGCCGGGCCCGGCTCTCCATCAGCTACCTTCAGGCCTCTTCCCCACTGTGTAAAAAAGTACAGTGCTCCCGTGATCAGCGGGGCATATTCAGTCACATAGAAAAACTCAGAAATAGGAGCGCATGGAAAGAAACAAAAAAACAAAATTAATACACAAAGGTATTTTATATGTTGAAAATTGGAAACATATAACACTTACATAAAAAATGAATCAAATTGATCTTGATGTCCGTTAACACACACCGAGGGTCAGGCTTCGTTACCCGAATCCCGCGATCAGAAAATCCTCAGTTGTTAAAAGAGAGAGTCCAGTTAGAGATATATGAATGGCTGGAACTCAAATCCTGTCGGCGACCTCGTGGACTGCAGCTGCCAGGTGTCCGTCGTCACGGACGTCAAGTCGCTGCTTCTTGATGTTACCGCTACGCGTTTCATGTCTGATTGACACTCTCCCACTGTGTCCCGAGCTTCCACCTCTGACGTCAGTGCAATGGAAGTAAGCTGGCTTCCGGTGCGCGCCGGCATGAGAGGAGGCCCGGCGCGCATGCGCTGATGGCAGAAGCAAGTGGGACACAGTGAGGGAGAGGCCTGCAGGCAGCTGATGGAGAGCCGGGTCCCCCAGCAGCCTCTGGGCCCAGCCTGAGACCACCCCCAAGGTGTCTTTTTAAAAAAAAAATATGTATACAGGGGGAGGGGGAGTGGGGGGATTTTAATATATATTGGGGGAGCAGGAGTAGTTTAATATGTATTGGGGAGCGTGGCAGTTTAATATGTATGGGGGGAGTGCGGGTAGTTTAATATGTATTCTGGGGAGCGGAGGTCTTTTTAATATGTATTGGGGGGAACAGGGATCTTTTTAATATGTATTGGGGGAGCGGGGTCTTTTTAATATGTATTTTGTGGGGGATTGAGTGAGAGTGGAGTAATTGACGGAAGGTGGGGGCGAGTGAGAGGAGAGAGGGGGTGAGGGATGGAGTGTGGAAAGGAGGGAGTACGAGTGAGACGCAGGGGAGAGAAATACATGTGAGGCGGGGGGAGAGTGAGAGGGGTGATTGAGGAAGAGGGAGTGAGATGGAGGGAGAGAAATACAGTACATGGAAATAGGTGGGGATCGTGAGGTGTGAAATGGGGGAGATCACAATACTGCCGACACGGGGGGTGAGGGGGACCCCGGAAGTAACTCTAGTCCTGTGCCCTGAAAAATCTGTCAGCGGCCCTGCAGGTATGAAAGAGTAGGACACTTTATTACTTTCAGTATTAGGGATAGTACCCAGAGTTAGGGGCCCTTAGAAGTAGTCCAAGAAGTTACCTTGCTGCAGAGAGCAAGTCCCTACCTCAGATTTAAGTAGGGATCTAGGTGGGACTGAATCCATTCCTATCCATGCTTAAGTAGGGGTTTGGTGGGAGCTACTTTGCCAAGAGGAATTTTGTCCAAGAAAGTATATGCTGAAAACCAGTCCTGTTTTTATGCTGGATGCAGCTCTGAATATTCAATAAACCCAAGTTAAAAGTTCCTGGTGAATGTTCTCCCTTTATTACTCCTCCTCACAGCCTTGGCCTGGACTCATTAGCACAACCCCTGAAAAGGTAACGACTGAGCTAACACTCTAACTGAGCAGGCAAACCCCTGTCACCACTCAGAACTGTATTCACATTCACTGTACACACAATCTCTGGCGGCCAGATGGGATAGGGGTGTTACACCGTGATAACACAAATGAAAAACCGTTCGATGGGAACATACAAAACCGTTCAAGATAGCAGCAAAGTTATCGAAGTTACTAGAATAGGCCCCATTGTGTTTTAATTTCAAGACGCTACAGATCCTGGATTAACGCACTAATGCTTGGACTATCTAGAAGGCATGTGGACTCATTTTAATTACCCCTGTATTTCTCACAAACAACTGGGTTCTTTCACTAAGTATAACACTTTTAAGGTTTCACCTGATTACCACATAATGTATTAATAAATTATTTCACCATTTTATATTCTCCATTTATATTTGATTTCTACCTTTTATTTAATTTTTTTTAAAATAGATTATGTATGGTGTCTGTACAGATGGTTAAAAAAATGATCCATATTTGGACAAAAGTGGTACAGTATATATCTGTAAAAGAAACCTTACTTCTGCACACTGGGATCTGTTTCCATTGAGTATCCACGCACACTGCTTCATTTGTCATTTTTTTTTCTAAAGCGTAAACGCTGTCACATTCATATGATACTTTGTCCCCAGATCTGTAGCTAATCTTGAGATTCGCTTTTAGACGGCCATGCGGGATCTTCGGTGGAGGTTCACATGCAGTATCTTAAAGAAAAAGCAAATATATGAATAAACACATTATTTAATACATGCGTGTAAGTATTCTGAAAGAGAACAGGGAGCTCTTTGCTTAATGTATCATTGTGTGACAATCTTTTATTATTATTACATTCTCTGCCATAATTACTGCTCAAGGCTTTGCTAATACTTCAGCAGCATAACTTCTAGTTCTTCTCTAGGTCTTCTAATCCTTCTTCTTTCACACAAAGACCTTTTCACCTTATACTGAGGGAGAAATCGGCTGTATGCTGGATCTCCTAGAAATAGGGTTGCCAGGTGGCTTGTCCAAAAATATTGGAGACAATGGTGAAAGGTGCGACGCACGTGAGAATCGTTGGTGGTGAAGAATGTTATTTATAAATGACCTGACTGTTATGTAATTTTTTTTCTAAATTTCACTCCAAGTATTCACCAATTTGCACCAATTTATATTCTATTTCGTAAAAAATCTGGGAAGGAGTCTTGGGAGGGAGCGCCCATTCGAGGATTGTTTTAGGAAATATAAAATAGTGTAAATTGGTGCATGCTTGGAGTGAAATTTAGAACAAATTATGTAATGGTCAGATCATTCATAAATAACTGACCTGTAGTCATACTGTACATGGCGAGCAATACTGATCTTACTGCTCCTCCCACAAATTCCAAGATTGTTGCAACCTCTTCCCATCCTCTCTCTCTCTCTCTCTCTCTCTCTCTCTCTCTCTCTCTCTCTCTCTCTCCCCTAGTCCTCTCATTGTCCCCCCCCCCTTGTCCTCTCACCCTCCCACCCCCCTCTGTCCTCTCACCCCCCCTTGTCCTCTCACCCCCTCCCTTCATCCTCTCTCATCCCCCATCCCCCCCTTCATCCTCTGTTACCCCCATCCTTTCATCCTCTCACCACCCCTCCCCCCTCATTATCAGTACAGTAGCTTTCAAATTTAGCCTTCAAAATCCAGCTTTAAATTGCATATTGAATCATGCCATTGAATAAGTAGCCTGCTCTGCCTTCTTGGGCATGATCTTAAGTAAGGGTGCTGCAGAGATTGCAATGCTGCTGTGATGAGAGCTGAGTTATGGAGCTTTTCTGAGAATTTACAATGGTGGTTATTTTTAATAGATCTTGGAAATGGGAAGACTGTTAGTATAGTAAAAGAAAAGTAAGGGTGAGTGAGCAATTAAACAAAGTTGCCATTTTACTGTATGTACTGTCTGTCACCACACACACACACACACACACACACACACACACACACACACACAAACAAAACACACACACACACACTGAGATATACACACACTCACTCCTGATGATTACACACACACACTCACGCTGAGATATACACACACACAACACAAACAGACATTCACTCACTAACACACTCAACACACACACACACCACAACCTGAGGCACACACATGTACAGCAGGACACAGACAGAAGAAAGACACACACTGAGATACACAACATACACATATACAGGACACAGATAGACAGACACACTGAGACACACCAGGACACAGACCTCAACCTTCTGGGAGCTTTTCCTCGCTCTTTGGCCCCACTCCCCACCCCCCCCGGCTCCAGCCACTCCTGATTGGTAATGCTGTGTAATTAGCCAATCAGAAGCTGCCCAGCCCCCTAGCAGCAGCCCTGCTATAATTCCATCGGTATATACTCATATTTACCGGACAGGGTAACCAAATCGGCCTGTCGGTATTCAGTACCGGACACCTGGACAAACTACTGCAAAGGGGTGCACAAATATTTGGCCCTGTGTTCCCCTGCCTGCTCAGTCCCAGTTCTCACGCCCCACCCCTACCTGATGTCACATGACCCCGTGGTGTCATTTAATGCTGCAACGAGTCTCCTGAAGCTGACAGCAAAGAAGGTAAGTGAGTTACAGAGGCCTCATGCACTCCCCGGCATTTAGTTTAAATGCCTTTGGGAAGAGCACGGGACCTCAAAAACTGCCGAGCCCTCCCAAAAAATTATCGCGCCCCCCAGTTTGTGCAACCCTGTCCTAGCACACAGGGCCGCAAACAGAAATCGTGGGGCCCGGGACAAACATTTTAAGCAGCCCCCCCACCCCCCCTGTATCGGCTGTATTGCCCACCCCCCACCCCCCATTTCACACCTCATGAGCCCCTTCTCTTTCCCCCCCGTCCCATTTATCATTGTGACAACTGCGGAGCCTGAGCCCGAGCCCATTCGGCGAAACGCGTTGCTCAAAATCCCCCATCCTTTTTGACCTGTTGCGGCCAAATTCGTTCTCCATGTGTTGATACTGTAGGCGAAATTTGGTGACATACAGTAATTAGAGCTGGCATCTGTTTATTATATATATACTGTATTATATTATATTATATATATGTTATATTATACTGTATATATATTATATTATATATACATTATATTATATATATATATATATATATTATATTATATTATATATTATATATTGTATTCTATATATATATATTATATTCTATACTGTCTACTGTATATTATATATATATTATATTCTATATAAAACAGACATGCAGGATATTGACTGCGCCGGCGTGTACTGTAATTCTCTTTGAGATGGGAGCGTTTCAGAACAGATACTGTACAGTAGTTGTCTTAATCCTCAAATCCTTTCAGAAATGGCAGCTTGCTTCTTACTGCAGAGTGTCCCCTATCAACTTAAATTTCCCGAAGTTAGTAAATTAGTCACTGCGCCTGCGGGTAATTTTCTTACACCGCCCAACCACCCCCCTTTCTGATGTTAGTTAGTTTATCATTGTGTTCTTAAAGCTGCAGTTTCATGTGTGCAATTACCTAAAGAACTGTATAGCTGCAGGTCAATTTGTTCGCCATGTATTGATGGGCGAAATTTGGTGACATACAGTAATTAGAGCTGGCATCTGTTTATTATATTATATATATATTATATTATACTGTATATATATATATATATATATATATATATATAGGGAAACACAAAAAAGAAAACCTCTAAAGTAGCACTCAGACAAATGTTTGCAAAGAATAAAAGGGGTACTTTAATTAAATTAGAAAAAAATAACAGACATACAAACAACTAACTGGAGAGCCTGCCTGACTAACGAATAAAAAGAAAACCAATGGACAGGAAAAAGCAAAAAAGCATAGAATGCAACACAAAATAATAGACCCCAAAAAATGAAAATATGATGCCCTTAAGAAACTGGCTTACTGTGGGAACAAAGGTTCCCGCAATAAAGCAATATAGACCGGCCGGTCACCACATGTATGAGAGACTAAAGAACATCACAGGTCTACATATATAAGCATAAAGAAATACACAAAAAATAACTTAAGTGTTATGCTGATAGCAGTAAAAAATGTCACTAGCAAAGTGTAAACCTATTGCAACTTGATTAGTTGTCCAAAATAGGGCAAAGGCAGGCAGGATAAACAGCAGCAAAAATTAAAATTAGCCCACTAAGTTTGGACAACTAATCAAGTCCTATATCTTTGGACTTTTTCAGTGGACTGTGCTGTGCTGATCTATGTATGCAGTATCTTTACATCAAGGAGCTGAGTATCTTGGGTTATTCTTTTAATTATTTTTTCGTTTTGGGTCCTTCCTGCTCCGTTTGTGCTCGTGCGCTTTTTGGTCTCCTTTTTCCCTGTATTGCATTGAGTAACTGCACAGCCTACCTACCTTACCAGGATGTGAGTATTTGCATATTTTTCAGGGGAACCTGCCAATGAGACATTTGGGTTTAGTGATACATGTTGATCATAGTCTAATAGTACAACACAATTTATAGTACAAAATGACAGATCATGTTCACATAGATCCACTTTGCAGCATCTATTTACAACATGTGTTTTTATTATTTTTTTAACTTTTATCTTGTTTGTATACAATGAGCATCATTTAGAGACTGTTTTGATATGTGCTTTAATATATTATGATTCAATGAGAATTATATTAATAATGTTGCTATGTGTTACCATGCAGCTAGCTTAATAGATTAGTTCTCCATTTGATGCTCACAGCTGTTATGATTTTAATTAACCTCCTGTTTGGAGGGTTTGTGCTTTAAATATGGGGCTTGCAGGCACCCTCCTTACTCCAAGACGAAGCGCCTGTGTGCGTGAAACATGTAGAGGAGGAGGCTATGCTGCAGCCTGCTGTGTCCACTGTGTGTCTTCAATAAAGCTTTGATGTTCTACTTTGGACTGTGACGTCATTGGGCTGTTTTGCTGTTGCTCTGGATGCACCACTCCCTTCCACATTAAAGAGAAAATGGCACAATCACCCGACGTTTCGGTCCCTAGAACAGGACCTTTCTCAAGGGAGGCATTGGATTACCCCGATTGCTGTCTCTTCCTTGCTGTGGTGTCCTGAGATTCGAGATCTGCCTGGTAAGGAACATTTTCCTATACACTTCCATATGGGACAAGCACCTGATTTTTATATTATATGTGAGTGCTATATATATATATATACACAAACATCAAACATCACAGCTTGCACTCAATGTACTGGTTCATATAGACAGGTGCTAGTCTCAAATAATAGAAAAACAATATTACCATTCTCTCGTCCGCTCGTCCGGTAAAGAAAGACTGCACTCGGTTCAGTAATCATGAAAAACTGTATTGGGCATCTGAATAGAAAAGATAAGTCACCCAATCCGACGTTTCGGTCCTGGAATAGGACCTTTCTCAAGGGGGTGCAATGACAGACTGATAGACAAGCATATATATACCCTCACCACATGTGACAAACACACCTGACTCACATTACCTACAATCCAAATCTCTGCAAAAATCACCTGCCAGGTGTGTGTAATGAGCCGTCGCCATCTTGGAGGGGGTGTCTGTGAAGGTAATGACCTCACTGATCTGCCTTCATTCACTGCTACTATGTATCTACCCTATAGTAAGGTCAGTCTTGCAGCCTGTCTGCCTGCCAGAACGACCACTAGATGGCGTACCTGCCTATTCCCAAGCTAAAGTCAATGGGGCATGCAGAAAGAGTGAAGGACAGCCTTAGGCCTTGCCCCCGCTGCATGCTGCAGCGTCCGCTGTGGCGGACGCTGCGCTCACCAGAGCCCTCCCCGCAACGGCGCCGGGCCCGCTGCGAGGGGGGGCCGCAGCGCTCGCGCGAGAGCTACTCCTGCTCTCAATAGAATTGAGAGCAGGAACTCACGTCGAGCGGCTAGGCACGCCCCCCGGCGGTTCAGCCAATGAGGGCGAACCTGCCGGGTGACATCATGGCCGCGCCCCCGTCACTCCTCCGGCACGCCCCCCCCGGTCTCTGCTCCTGCAGTGAGCTGCAGACCGGGGAATCGCCGGAACACGCAGCCGAAAGCGCGGGCGCGCATTAGAGCGCCGAAACCGGGGCCTTAGCCTTAGGCTGTCTATACAGGCAGCAACAAAGCACCAATCAACCCAAAAAATGGAAATAATGATATAGCAAACTATGGGGAGAGAAAAAAAATAAAAAAGGGAGTAATGCTTCCCATAAATAACAACTGGTAATGTAGCCAAAAAAAAACCCTTACTGCACATCAATAAACTGGATCAATCCTATGGGACAAGGCTCATCAAACATAACAGTGTAACATAGAAACCATCCATACTAACACAAAAGGAAAGGGATATGTGAACACACGAGGGATATACATATTTACACAAAGAAAACTAAAAACAATTTAGTCACGCCGTGTCTGATATCTATACATACTACTACCCTACAATAGAACAGAAATGCCCGGGCGCTACCTGTGAATTGTTCAAAGGCGGATAAGGGTGTAATAAAGTAAAGTAAAAAACCTTGATGGTGGACAAGGTTTTCCCTCTGGTTTCTTTCCTCCTGTGACTCTAAAGACCCCAAAGTAGGATCTACCCAGGATCCTTCAAATGTAAGCAAAAAGAGAGAAGGGGATGGGGGAGCACTGGTGGAGTGAAAAATAAAAAATATAATGCAATCTGATGCGGGTGTGTGAGAATCTGAAAAGTGGATGGTGTAGATCTAAAATAACATAAACACTCACACGGCCTTGTGCAAATGCTTGCGCATCAAGGTATCTTTTGCGTCCTCGCTTCTTTTCTTGTAGATTCAGTCTCCGATTCTCGTCAGGGCTATTCTTTTCTTGATGTGATGTCTCTCGTCTGTTCTGTTCCTCTCCTTTCTCTTGCATGTGGTGTCCCCCTCAGAAGAAATACATGGGGACGGACATGTGTGGGTGCATTCAGGGGGGAAGGTATCTTGACCTCCAACGGAATCTCTCTATTTCAAAGTGCCAGCTGACACTCTGTGGCGAGTGGTGGGGGATAAGGAAATGAGAAATATATATATATATATATAAATGAAAATATTACTCACACGGCCAAGTGTGAGTGCACCCTTGGAAAAGGTATCTTGTTTGTTCTGACCGGCGTCCCTGGATAAAACCTTGTGCCGGCCCTCTGATGTTGTTTTCTCTCTCGCAGTGCGATGTGGAAATATAACAGCCCAGAATGTTGAGGCCAAAACTCTGGAGATCACAATACTGCCGACACGGGGGGTGAGGGGGACCCGGAGTAACTCTAGTCCTGTGCCCTGAAAAAAATCTGTCAGCGGGCCTGCAGGTATGAAAGAGTAGGACACTTTATTACTTTCAGTATTAGGGATAGTACCCAGAGTAGGGGCGCTTAGAAGTAGTCCAAGAAGTTCCTGCTGCAGAGAGCAAGTCCCTACCTCAGATTTAAGTAGGGATTAGGTGGGAGATGAATCCATTCCTATCCATGCTAAGTAGGGGTTGGTTGGGAGCTACGTGCCAAGAGGAATTTTGCCAAAGAAAGTGATATGCTGAAAACCAGTCTGTTTTTTATGCTGGATGCAGCTCTGAATATTCAATAAACCCAAGTTAAAAGTTCGGTGAAGTGTTCTCCCTTTATTACTCCTCCGACAGCCTTGGCTGGACTCATTAGCCACAACCCTGAAAAGGTACGACTGAGCTAACACTCTAACTGAGCAGGCCAAACCCCTGTCACCACTCAGAACGTATTCACATTCACTGTACACACAATCTCTGGCGGCCAGATGGGATAGGGGTGTTACACCGTGATAACACAAAATGAACAAACCGTTCGATGGGAACATACAAAACCGTTCAAGATAGCAGCAAAGTTACGAAGTACTAGAATAGGCCCATTGGTGTTTTAATTTCAAGACGCTACAGATCCTGGATTAACGCACTAATGCTTGGACTATCTAGAAGGCATGTGGACTCATTTAATTACCCCGTATTTCTCACAAACAAACTGGGTTCTTTCATAAGTATAACACTTTTAAGGTTTCACCTGATTACCACATAATGTATTATAAATATTTAACCATTTATATTCTCCATTATATTGATTTCTACCTTTATTTAATTTTTTTTTAAAATAGATTATGTATGGGTTGTCGTACAGATGGTTTTAAAAAATGATCCATATTGTGGACAAAAGTGGTACAGTATATACTATGTAAAAGAAACCTACTTCTGACATGAAGGATCTGTTTTCCATTGAGTATCCACGCACACGCTTCATTTGTCATTTTTTTTTCTAAAGCGTAAACGCTGGTCACATTCATATGTAACTTGTCCCCAGATCTGTAGCTAATCTTGAGATCGCTTTTAGACGGCCATGGGGATCTTCGGTGGAGGTTCACTTGCAGTATCAAAGAAAAAGCAAATATATGAATAAAAACTTATTTAATACATGCGTTTGTAAGTATTCTGAAAGAGAACAGGGAGCTCTTTGCTTAATGTATCATTGTGTGACAATCTTTTATTATTATTACATTCTCTGCATAATTACTGCTCAAGGCTTTGCTAATACTTCAGCAGCATAACTTCAGTCTCTATAGGTCTTCTAATCCTTTTCTTTCACACAAAGACCTTTTACCTTATTGACGGGAGAAATCGGCTGTATGCTGGATCTCCTAGAAATAGGGTTGCAGGTTGGCTGTCCAAAAATATTGGAGAGCAATGGTGAAAGGTGCGACGCACGTGAGAATGTTGGTGGTTGAAGAATTGATTTATAAATGACCTGACTGTATGTAATTTTTTTTTTCTAAATTTCACTCCAAGTATCACCAATTTGCACCAATTTTATTTCTATTTCGTAAAAAAAATCTGGGAAGGAGTCTTGGGAGGGAATGCGCCCATTCGAGGATTGTTTTAGGAAAATATAAAATAGGGTAAATTGGTGCATGCTTGAGGAAATTTAGAACAAATTAGAATGGTCAGATCATTCAAAATAATGACTGTAGCATAATGTAACATGGCGAGAAAATGATGATGTCTCCACAAATAAAAGATGGTTGGAAACATGATTCTCAATAATGCTATCAGGCTGATAAAGGAGAGAAGATGCAGAGAAAAGAGGAGACCGAATGTCGACAAACCCCCTTGCCTTGACCCTCCCAACACACACCCTTGTTCTCTCACCCACCATTGTCCTCAACCCACCTCCCTTAATCCTCTCTCATCCCCCATCCCCCCCTTCATCTCTGTTACCCCATCTTTCATCTCTCACCACCCCTCCCCCCATGATCAGTACAGTAGCTTTCAAATTTAGCTTCAAAATCCGATTTAAATTAATATTGAATCATGCCATTGAAATAGGCCTGCTCTGCCCTTCTTGGGCATGATCTTAAGTAAGGTGCTTTGCAGAGATTGCAATGCTGCTGTGATGAGAGCTGAGTTATGGAGCTTTTCTGAGAATTTACCAATGGTGGTTATTTTTAATAGATCTTGGAAATGGGAAGACTGTTATATAGTAAAAAAACGTAAGGGTGAGTGAGCAATTAAAACAAAGTGCATTTTACTGTATGTACTGTCTGTCACCACACACACACACACACCACACACACACCAACACACACACACACACACACACACAACACACCACACATGAGATATTAAACACACGCACTACCTGAGATTACACACACACACTCACGCTGAGATATACCACACACACACACACAAACAGACATTCACACTAACACACTCAAACAAACACACACCACACACCTGAGGCACACAATGTACAGGCAGACACAGACAGAAAGACAGAAACACACTGAATTACACAAACAACACTATACAGGACACAGATAGACAGACACACTGAGGACACACAGACACAGCAGCCTCAACTCTCGCTGGAGGCTTCCTCCGTCCTCTTTGGCCCCACTCCCACCCCCCCCGGCTCCAGCCACCCTGATTGGTACTGCTGTGTAATTAACGCCAATCAGAAGCTGCCACGAGCCCCTAGCAGCAGCCCTGCTCTATACCATATCCGGTATTATATACTCATTTTTACCGGACAGGGTAACCAAATGCGGGCCTTGTCCGGTCAGTACCGGACACCTGGCAACCATACCTAGCAAAGGGGTGCACAAATATTTGGCCCTGTGTTCCCCTGCCTGCTCGTCCCAGTTCTCACGCCCACCCTACCCTGGTCACATGACCCCGTGTGGTGTCATTTAATGCTGCAAGAGTCTCCTGAAGCTGGACAGCAAAGAAGGTAAGTGAGTACAGAGGCCTCATGCACTCCCCGCATTTGTTTAAATGCATTGGGAGAGCACGGGACCTCAAAATGCCGAGGCCCTCCCAAAAAAATTATGCGCCCCCAGTTTGTGCAAACCTGTCCTAGCACACAGGGCCGCAAACAGAAATCGTGGGCCGGGACAAACATTTTAAGCAGCCCCCCCACCCCCCCCCGTATCGCTGTATTGCCCACCCCCACCCCCATTTCACACCTCATGAGCCCCTTTCTTCCCCCCCCGTCCCATTTATCATTGTGACCAACTGCGGAGCCTGAGCCCGAGCCCATTCGCGAAACGCGTGCTCAAAAATCCCCCATCCTTTTGACCGTTGCGGCCACCGTAGGGAAGGGACACGGGAAGTGCAGAGCTCCTCCGGACGCGGAGGGAGTCCACTGCAGCCCCACGATCCCACGTTAAAATCCCCAAAGACTGGCCTTTTTATCCCCCCTGACACCGCAGCTACACGAAGTGATGGTGAGCGGTGTGAGTTGTTTAGTTGTTATTCTGTATTCTGACAATAAAGAGTTTGGACCTTGGGGGGGGGCAAGAGTGGCAGGAGGCCCGCGCCGCGCTTACCCTCCGTCTGGGAGCAGGTGCACGTGAGGAGGAGGGGAGGGAAAGGGACTTAGAGCACAGCAGATAAAAAGACAGGCTGGCGGCAGTGGCAGCGTGCAAAAACTTTATTGCGGCAACATAGCCATCATAAAAACAGGACAGGTTCTCTGACGCGTTTCGTCTAAGAGACTTTTTGAAAGTATCCTGTTCTCTAACGTCTCTGCGTGAGAACCCTCCTTCTGCCACTCGAAATGACTTCACCTCCGGAGGCTTTAACCCCCTCTTAAAGCGCTGATATCTGGAAAAACAAAATGGCGGACGAGCTCGGGAGAGGGCAGTAATTGAGTCCGACAACCAGTGAAGCTTTGTCAAAAACTGTTCTCTCGTTTATTAAAGGGTTTACAGTCAGTTTATATAGCCATCTTGAACATAGAAAAAACACAGATACGAGTAATTTACTTCCCCTTTAAGTCATAGTCTGTCTACCTCAGCAAATGACAGTTAGACAGTTTACGATCTGGGAATCGGGCAGTCTGAATAAAGAAAATCATACTCATTCTTAAAGATAACACAGGTCATAAGGGCTTCATTAAAGAGGCTTTGGAGTTCAATCAAGAACCCTTTAGTAGGATCTTTCTTTAATCTCATGTATGATGAGGTGTCGTTCAAGAGTCGGGAAATGTCAGCTCCCATTGAGGCCCAGAGGAGTCTCCGTGGGAACGCTCTCTAAATCCTCTATCACCAAGGAATCTTTACCTAGCATAATTTTGATTCCAGTATCGCTTTGGCCCCAGGCCTCTCGGTTGCTGCTTCAGCATTTATCGATTCCGGTACCGGAGGGAACTTTATAGATCACGAGTTCGCTAGGAGGAATAACATTCCGCTGGAGAGGAAGAGGATCCCGGTGGGACTTGAGGCGATTGACGGACGTCCTATCAGCCGGCATTCATCGTCCTACAAACTATCGAGCTGTCCGTCCTGGTTGAGCAGACCCACAGAGAGAAGATATTCCTGGATGTCATCCACTCTCCGTCAGCCGAGATCATTTTTGGTCTTCCATGGCTTCGACGCCATAATCTACATATTGATTGGGTCAAACCAGAACCCATCTCCTGGAATCAGCAGTGCTCCACGACCTGCGAAGTACCATGGCAGACTATTTGCAGTGTGAGGAACCCCGAGCAGGTACAGAGCACCTTACCGAGCTGTTATTCGGCCTATAGAGACGTCTTTGATCAAATCAAGTCCGAAGTTCTTCCCCCTCATCGACCCTTTGACTGTCCTATAGACCTCTGGCCTGGGTCCGTTCTTCCTAGAGGGCGATTGCTGCAGGGTACATGCAACCACACACGCGGGTTCTCTTGATAAGGCTTCTTTATTGAGCCTTAAAAATATACAGCACACAAAAACAAAATAGCTTTTCTTCAGCATACAAAAACCAAAATAGCTTCTCTTCAGCAGACAAAAACAAAATAGCTTCTCCTCAGCATAGAAAACAAGGCAGCTTCTCTTCAGCATGCAGGACACAAACAGTTCATCACACATGTACTTTGAAAAACAGACCTTATAGCAGTAATCTCTTCAGTATTTCAGTCCTGTCTCCTGACCAGCTAGCTTGCATGTGTGTACAGCCTGGGGGTTTTAAAACACCTTGATTATGCAGCTGGGGTCAGAATAATTAAGCAGCACTTCTCAACTGAAACTTAACCTCGTCACTGCTGCACTGCAAGCTTAAACATAGGTTTGCCAGGTATATGGCTGGTGACGTTCATTCACCCTGTCACAGCGATCATACCCCCTCTCCCTTCCGGAGACTAAAGCTATGTCAGATTACATTCGAGAGAATCTCAAAAAAGGGTTTATCAGGAAATCTTCCCCCGCTGGGGCAGGATTCTTCTTTGAAAAGAAGAAGGACGGTACCCTTCGTCCATGCATTAACCGTGGGTTAAACAAAATTACCATTAAAAACCGATATCCCTTGCCCTTAATATCCGAATTGTTCGATCGTCTCCAAGGAGCAACCATCTTTTCCAAATAGGATCTACGCGGCGCATATAACCTGGTAAGAATTCGACAAGGCGACAAATGGAAGACGGCCTTTAATACCAGAGACGGGCACTATAAGTACCTAGTTATGCTGTTCGGCTTATGTAACGCCCCTGCTGTCTTTCAGGATTTCTTAAATGAAATATTCAGGAATCTTCTCAATGTCTTTCTCATCGTTTATCTCGACGATATTCTGATTTTCTCAAAAAATCTTCCCGAACACATTGAACAAGTCAAACAGGTACTACTACGCCTTCGTCAGAACCACCTCTATGCTAAATTGGAAAAATGCCACTTTCATCAATCCTCTACCACGTTCTTGGGTTACATCATCTCAGATTCCGGGTTTGCAATGGATCCCTCCAAACAGAAGTCCGTCTTGGACTGGACGCTTCCCACCTCCCTCAAGGGCATTCAAAGGTTTCTTGGTTTTGCTAACTACTACAGAAGATTTATCCGCAACTTCTCGTCCATTGTCGCTCCAATCACTGCTCTCACTAAGAAAGGAGTCGATGTCACATCTTGGCCCCCTGCAGCCGTTCAAGCCTTTGATTTTTTGAAGAGATCATTTGTTTCAGCACCGGTCCTGATTCATCCCAACCCTAAACTTCCATTTAAACTGGAGGTGGACGCATCGGACGTTGGAACCGGCGCCATCCTTTCACAAAGAAAGTCACTTAAGGGATTAATCCGACTGCCAATTCTTGGAGTCAGGAAGGAATTAATTTTTCCCCTTAATGGGGTTTTTTGTTTGCCTTCCTCTGGATCAATAAGTAAGTAAAGATATAGAATAAAGTATCTGTTGTCTAAATTTAGCATAGGTTGAACTTGATGGACGTACGTCTTTTTTCAACCTCACCTACTATGTAACTATGTAACTATGTAACTATGTAACCTTCAGCCAATTTGCACGCCTGTGCATTTTTCTCAAAAAAAAATTCTCCAGCACAACAGAATTATGACGTGGGCAACAGGGAGTTACTAGCCATCAAACTCGCATTGGAGGAATGGAGGCATCTGTTGGAGGGTATGAAGAGTCCAATCACTATTCTAACGGACCACAAAAACCTCATGTATTTGGTGAGCGCTCGCAGTCTGGGAGCTCGTCAGGCCCGTTGGTCTCTTTTCTTTTCCCGCTTTAATTACATTATTTATTTTATTCCTGGGTCCAAGAACTTAAAAGCAGATGCCCTTTCTCGTCAATTCCTAAGTCAGGACAAAAACCGAGGCCAGAGCACAAACCATACTCCCTTCCAAGTACATCATATCTGCCAATACTTTCGATGTACTGGACAAAATTCTCTTGGACCAGTCCAACATTCCGAAGGGTCTGGAGGTCCCGGACGGTTGTCTTTTCGCTTTACCCATTCACCGCAGGAAGATTCTGGAATGGGGTCACTCATCTAAAACTGCAGGTCATCCTGGCACCAAAAGAACTACGGACCTCATTGAACTGACTTTTTGGTGGCCCAACATGCGAAGGGATATAGGCGAGATCGTCAAAGCTTGCACCACTTGCGCCCAGAGTAAGGTCCCCCGCAGTAGACCTCAAGGACTTTTGCATCCACTCCCAAACCCTGACCACCCTTGCTTCTCTAAACAGGCACACTTCGTCCCACTCAGGGGTCTTCCCAACTCTCCTACTTTGGTGGACATCTTCACCAGGGAGATCTTCCGCCTCCACGGAATTCCCTTGACCATCGTCTCCGACAGGGGTTCTCAGTTTGTCTCTGGATTCTGGCGGGCCTTCTCGAAAAAACTTGGCATATCCCTGCACTTCTCATGTGGGTACCACCCTCAGACTAATGGGCAAACAGAGAGGACCAACCAGTCCCTAGAGCAGTATCTGTGCTGCTTTGTCTCTGAGATGCAAGACGATTGGACAGACCTCCTTACCTGGGCAGAATTCACCCATAATTCCCTGCGGAACGAGTCTACACAACTCTCTCCCTTCTTCGCGAACTATGGGTTCCATCCGGTTCGTCTACCCATCACTCGCTCTCCTTCCCGGGGGTTCCGGCAGCATTTAGCCGGATCCAGACCTTGCAGTCCTCTTGGACCAAGATTCAAGAGAATTTGAGGAAAGCTGCTGTCAGGCAGAAGGCTCAAGCGGATCGCCACCGCCGTGAGATTTCTGAATTAAATCCAGGAGACAAGGTATGGCTCTCCTCTAAGAATATATGCTTGAAAACTCCCACACTCAAGCTTGCACCAAGATTTTTGGGTCGCTTCCAAATCTTGGAAAAAATAAACCTGGTGGCATACCATTTAAAACTCCCAGCATCTATGAGGATACCATCCATGTTTCACGTTTCCTTGCTGAAACCTGCCTATCACAGTTCCCGGTTTTCAGATCGCTCCCCCATTACACCACCTCCTCGACTCGTGCAGGGACAACAGGAGTATGAGATCCAGGCTATCATTGATTCCCGAAAATCTAGGAGGACCACTCAGTACCTCATCCACTGGAACGGATATGGCCCAGAGGAGCGTTCTTGGGTTTCACACCACCAAATTCACGCACCTGAACTCATCAAGAAGTTCCACCAGAGATACCTTCTTAAACCTTACTGGAATTGCCCGGAGGTCTCTCTTGAAGAGGGGGGTACTGTCAGGACTCGCGGACCCACGCGCGTCCCCGTGCAAGTCCCGTGCGCCCGCACTTACCTACGGCCCGCTCCGACACTTGCTGTCGGCCCTCCGTGCTGCCGCCCTCCCTCCCGCGTCTCTCCCCGCACGCGCAGAGAGCTCCCCACGGGAGCGGCGTTCCCTGCTGACGCACTGCGCAGACCTTGTATTGCGGGATTGGAGGCTGGAAGCATTGTGCGTCATCAGCGCACGAGCCGCACCCTAGCGACGGGTCAAGAAGAGCTCATTAGCTCCATCCCTGTCAGCTGCATTTCCTCATCCAGCCTATCACTGGATTTTGCAGGGGTCACGCCTCCACTCCACCCCCTGGGGGATTGGTCAGTGCCACTGGCACTTTGGCTGAGCATAGACTAACGTTACTCTGTGTTTGCCTCTGCTTACCTGCCTCGTTACCTTGTTCCTAGCTCTGATTTCCCGTGTACCGACCCAGCCTGCCTTTGGACCCTTCGCTCTCTGGAATACTGACCTTGGCTTTGAACTTTGATGATCCACATCTCTCCTACCCTGACCCTGGCTCTGAACTTCGACGATCCGTCCTTCTCCAGTCCTGACTTTGGCAATAGTGCCTTCTACGCTCTTGACCTCTCCTGCATCGGACCCGGCAAGTATACGTTTATTCTGATCACTCCTGTCCTAGACTCGGACGGCAAGACCACTCTACATTCCGGACGGGGTCCCCATGTCTGTTGCTGATGGTTGCCTATTCCCATCTCAGCACAGGAGTCTCGTTTAGTTTGTGGTGAGCACAGCGTAACAGTTTCATGATGTCACAGTACGAGAGTTTGCTTATTCCCCAGGATTTGGAGGGCGAACGCTTCCAAAGGTAAGAAAAATATTGAGTGTATGTACTTTTTTTTTTTATTGCATTTTTTTCATTGCCCACTGACTGCTAATGTATTAATCTGTGCCCGTTTAGGGTACAAATTAATACAGTGGTAGCCAACGGATTTTTGGCCAAATGCATTTCTTCTATTGACTGTTATATTCTCTATTTCTGTTTATTGTTTAGATTAAATTGTTTTGAATTGTGATGGCTTGTTTTTTTTTTTTTTTTTTTTAAATTGGTTAGCGATTTTATTTAATGATATATTTTGGATGCTACTGGTTTTAATTTATGCGTTGCCTAGTGGTTGTATTAATTAATTGTTGTGTTGGTTACTGCTTTTATGTATTAAATGTATTGTTTGGCTACTGGTATGATTTTTGTAATTGATTGCCTAGTGGTTTTATTTCTTTAATTGAATGCATAGTGGTTTTATTTCTATAATTGATTGGCTAGTGGTTTTATTTAGGTAATTGCTTGGTTGGCTAGTGCTTTTAATTTTAGATTTTGGGGGTTTAGGTTCTTGTTGTGTATGTTTTATTATTGTGTATTTTGGACATTCATGCTTTTGTATTAGGGTGACCACTGACTCCTGTAGTAGTTTATCATGCCCATATTATATGGGTATGGTGTACTACTATGCCATTCAATGGGTACAAGTTGGGTATAGTGGGTCCGGGGTTTGTGGTTGGGCCTCCTGGGTGGGTAGCGGCGGAGGGTAGGTTAACCTCTTAATTACTAAAGCGGTTATTAACTGCTAAGGTGATTAAGGGCTTAGGGGTTGATTTTTTTATGTATTCTTTCTGGCAAAGGAGGACATGGCCCTGCAGTATGCTGATGAGGATGCCCTTAATGGTGGCAGGGTAAGTAGAGCAGCTTTATTTACGATGCCTGGCTAAAGTTTGATTTAATAATGGGCAAATGAGCATATTATCCATATCTGGATAATAAGTTTTTTTTGCCCATTACTGTACTGTGGGGGGGGGGAAAGAGGCGCGGGGAGGTGTATTTATTGAAATGTAGGCCATGTTTTTTTTTTACATTAGGGTTGATACTGATGGCCAGCGTGGATGCAGAGGGACCACCTGAGGTCCCCCAGACTCCATAGAAACCACCCGAGAGCCGCCAGACACCCGTGAGAACCACCCAAGTTCACACAGAACCCCGTGGGGTGACCCAGGACCCCAAGACACACGCAAGGACAAACCAGGGACCCCTTGTAGGGCCCCCAGACACCCACGGGGACCACATGGAGACCCCCAGACACCTGCAAGGACCAACATGGGTCCCCCGCCGGCCTCCAGTATCAATCAAGTGTACAGGGATTGGGTTGTGTATTGGTGCTTATTACATATTGTAATGTTTATTGGGGGAGGAGGGGGAAGTGAAAGGTCAAGTATCCCCTTCACTCACCCCCTCTGCCCACAATTAAGCTACTGTTGTCCCTTAATCCCTTTATTGCCTTAGCGGTTAGATGCTAAGGTAATAAAGTGGCCTGTAAATGCATTTTTATTGCGTGTGATTCATGCCGGGGGTCTCCGGTGCTGATATTAATGGATATCAGCTCCGGAGATCCCGGCAGCAATCTGATACAGGAAAAATGCATTATTTTTTCTAAGTCCTGTCTCGCCGCTTCTCGGCAGCTTCTCACCACCTTCTTGCCAACTTTTTCTGGCGAGGCGATTTGGAGAGGAAATCTCCATTCTATAGCGGCGATCAGCCTCGATAAGCTGATTGAGGCTACTAGAATACCACAATATTGAAAAGCTGGCGATAAGTGGCTCATCGCCGCGCGTTTAGCGATTTTTTTTGGGAGTGGAAAAAAAATCCAGCGATTTTTGCTCTTATCGCCAGCTTATCGGGGTTTATTGAATCGCTGTAGGCTTTTTTGGTGATAAGCTGGCGAGAAGTGGCTTATCGCTGTTTATAGCATGAGGCCCCATGCCCCAATGGAACCTGCAAGACGAGACAGTACCTACTATTCCTGAATCACCTATTAAGGATTCTGTTGTTGCCATATTTTCTCCCGTCATGCAGTGCAGAGGTGGAGGCTGTCGTCTCATCTGTCCAAGGTTCCTGTTGCTGTTCCGGTTTCTTCCACTCCTATTTCTCCACTTATGGAGGTTGCTGCGGCCGGATTCTTCCATCGCAGAGTGCAGTCCACTGGTTGCCGAGGTGCCGGGGTTCCTTCTCCTGCCCGAGGTAACTGATGCTTCGGGCCGGGAATTTTCTTCCATAGAAGTGCAGTGGAGATCTCCGCTGAGGCCGAGCCTCTGACGTCAGGGCAGAGTAAACCTATTTGAAGCATGTCCCTGCACCTAGTTGAGGCTAAAGTCTTCCCCCTGTGTCATGGGAGAGGGGGTTTGGCCTGGTATTAAAGGGGTTACACCCCATTTGGCCACCCCCTGCTCTCACTTGGGAAGCAAGGGGTTAACTGGACTGCGGTCCAGCAATGTGTTTTTCCCCTGCTTCCGCAACCAAATGTATGTTCCCTTGTAAATGTCTATTTTTCCCATTCCAGTGTTTGCACCAACCCATACACTGGGATTGATGCGGGAGGGAAAGGGTTAATGTTAGTTCAGTGTTTATAGCCCTTTGTTCCCTTTTCCCGCCTTTTCAGGCTCCATTTTGCAGCTCTCCATAAGTCGCCATTGCAGCCCAATGCAACCTTATGGAGATTCCGACGATTTGGGCCTGTTTCTAAATGTCACATGCCATGCAGCCTGACTATCTGCAACATCTAAAGCTGCCCAGTTACTGAGGGCAGAACGTTCACACCCCCTAGGTGTATAAGGTGGGGTTCCACCCTTTTGTATTCAGGCCAGACACAAGGAGGACCCAGTAACATCAGGGTACCCCAAGGATATTACAGACTAAGCTGGCCTGTGACAGGTATGCAGGGCCGACAGGGGGGGACAGAAGAGACAGGTGTCCACGGCCCGGAGGTGGCTGGTCACGGCCGGGCCCGGCTCTCCATAAGCTACTTGCAGGCCACTCCCCCAATGTGTAAAAAAGTACAGTGCTCCCGTCAGTGCGATGGAAGTAAGCTGGCTTCCGGTGCACGCCGGCATGAGAGGAGGCCTGGCGCGCATGCGCTGATGGCAGAAGCAAGTGGGACACAGTGAGGGAGAGGCCTGCAGGCAGCTGATGGAGAGCCGGGTCCCCCAGCAGCCTCTGGGCCCAGCCTGAGACCATCCCCAAGGTGTCTTTTTTTAAAATATGTATAAAGGGGGGGGGGGCAGAATTGGGGAGATTTTAATATATATTGGGGGAGCTGGGGTAATTTAATATATATTGGGGGAGCGTGGCAGTTTAATATGTATGGGGGGATTGCGGGTAGTTTAATATGTATTGTGGGGAGCGGAGGTCTTTTTAATATGTATTTGGGGGGCGGGGTCTTTTTAATATGTATTTTGTGGGGGATTGAGTGAGAGTGGAGTAATTGACGGTAGGTGGGGGCGAGTGAGAGGAGAGGGAGTACGAGTGAGACGCAGGGGAAAGAAATACATGTGAGGCGGGGGGAGAGTGAGGGGGGTGATTTTCATGTATTAGGGATAGCACCCAGATTTAGGGGCCCTTAGAAGTAGTCCAAGAAGTTACCTTGCTGCAGAGAGCAAGTCCCTACCTCAGATTTAAGGAGGGATCTAGGTGGGACTAAATCCATTCCTATCCATGCTTAAGTAGTGGTTTGGTGGGAGCTACTTTGCCAAGAGGAATTTTGTCCAAGAAAGTATATGGTGAAAACCAGTCCAGTTTTTATGCTGGATGCAGCTGAGTATTCAATAAACCCAAGTTAAAAGTTCCTGGTGAATGTTCTCCCTTTATTACTCCTCCTCACAGCCTTGGCCTGGACCCCTTAGCACAACCCCTGAAAAGGTAACGACTGAGCTAACACTCTAACTGAGCAGGCAAACCCTGTCACCACTCAGAACTGTATTCACATTCACTGTACACCCTACCTCTGGCGGCCAGATGGGATAGGGGTGTTACACCGTGATAACACAAATGAAAAATCGTTCGATGGGAACATACAAAACCGTTCAAGATAGCAGCAAAGTTATTGAAGTTACTAGAACAGGCCCCATTGTGTTTTAATTTCAAGACGCTACAGATCCTGGATTAACGCACTAATGCTTGGACTCTCTAGAAGGCATGTGGACTCATTTTAATTACCCCTGTATTTCTCACAAACAACTGGGTTCTTTCACTAAGTATAACACTTTTAAGGTTTCACCTGATTACCACATAATGTATTAATAAATTATTTCACCATTTTATATTCTCCATTTATATTTGGTTTCTACCTTTTATTTAATTTTTTTGTTTTAATAGATTGTGTATGGTGTCTGTACAGATGGTTAAAAAAATGATCCACATTTGGACAAAAGTGGTACAGGCATACCCCGCATTAACATACGCAATGGGACTGGAGCATGTATGTAAAGCTAAAATGTACTTAAAGGGAAGCACTACTTTTGCCCACTTATCGATGCTTGTACTGTACTGCAATCATCCTATACATGCATAACTTGATGTCAATAACGCATTTGTAACAGGCTCTATAGTCTCCCCGCTTACGCACAGCTTCGGTGCAGGTAGGGAGCTGGTATTGCTGTTCAGGACGTGCTGACAGGCGCATGCGTGAGCTGCCGTTTGCCTATTGGGCGATATGTCCTTACTTGCGAGTGTACTTAAAGTGAGTGTCCTTAAACTGGGGTATGCCTGTATATATCTGTAAAAGAAACCTTACTTTTGCACACTGGGATCTGTTTCCATTGAGTATCCACGCATACAGCTTCATTTGTAATCTTTTTTTCTAAAGCGTAACCGCGGTCACATTCATATGATACTTTGTCCCCAGATCTGTAGCTAATCTTGAGTTTCGCTGTGAAACGGCCATGCGGGATCTTCAGTGGAGGTTCACATGCAGTATCTTAAAGAAAAAGCAAATATATGAATAAACACATTATTTAACACATGCGTGTAAGTATTCTGAAAGAGAACAGGGAGGTCTTTGCTTAATGTTTCATTGTGTGACAATCTTTTATTATTATTACATTCTCCACATTCTCTGCCATAATTACTGCTCAAGGCTTTGCTAATACTTCAGCAGCATTACTTCTAGTTCTTCTCTAGTTCTCCAAATCCTTCTTCTTTCACATACAAGAAAAAACAAAAAATAAAAATGCGCCAAATGGGATGTTACTATGAATATGGGCAATAAGCAGGATTAATAATAAAATGTATATATAATAATAAAATAAAAAAAATATATATAAAAACAAAAAACATGTGACATGAACCAGTCCGGTGCGTATAGGGTATTGCTAAAAAGAATATATATATGAGTGAGACAGACACAACCCAATAAATGGTGCAGCTTCTTAAACAGGGAACCCCCAGTCCCTGATAGATACGTGGCAACAAAGAAGAAAAAAGTTAGAAGCGCAGTCAATACGGGTTGGGGTCAAACTCTATATCTTTATTATTATATCTTGTCCCAGGGATAACCCTCTAGGACAACAACAACATGAAAATCAATACATTAATAGTAATATTAAAAACTGTGCAGATGAAGCTGTTTGTGCAATTGCACTTGATGGGTCTCCAAGGGGTTAAAAACGGGAGTAGCCCGATAGTTAGTCTCAGTCTTGCAATCTGTGCACTGCCCAGGCAGGTTTTAGGTAAAGAGGGGTACCCCAGGGTTGAGACAATGTTCAATATGCTCACCCTTGATCCACTTTGGTCCGTTGGGGTCCAGAAGTATTCTTTAGCCCCGAAATCTGCTCCGTAGCAAGCTGCTCAGATGCGCTAGGGCGCATGATAGCAGACAGCCCTCCGGGTGTCCGGGTCTGATGTCACTTCCGGCTGTGACGCACAGACCCTTCCCGGTAGTCTCTGGGCTTCGTCTGTCAGCTCTCCTCCTCCTGCTGTTTGCCGATGACCAGGCAAACAGGTTTTGATCAGCTGGAGCCCAGCGTATGGTGTTGACAGCTCTACTCCACTGCACTGTGTGGAAGCAAACACCCTATTGCTCCTCCTACGCGTTTCACCAAAAGGCTTCGTCAGGGATATCATTGCACCAGTGCCATATTGATTTATAGCCAAGTTAATTGCAATGGCTCAATTAGTGTGATAATGAACTTCATTATTGGTCCAATAAATCTATTATCTTAATGGACTGGTGCTACTGATATAAATGACTGGTTCATGTAAAAAAAAAACAAAAACAAAAAAAAACAACAATGCTTAAACAAAAAAACATGATATAAAAAATATTAATTACAATATATGATAAATTAAAAATATTTTAATATTAAAAATTTAATAAAATTTGAATTAAAAATACGTTCTTTTATAAATCTATCAGTGTTGGTCATTATTAAACAAATGAATTCATCAATGTGTATTATTTATTAATAAATTAGCTACACAGTTAAAACATATTATATAACCCACAGATATATTTAAATGAATAACTAGCTAACCTGATTACAAAAAATCAATACATGAAATAGATAATATATTAAACACTCATAAATAGAATTTAGAACATTTAAAATCAGATGAAAGATTGAAATAATTTAAACCCTCAATGGATAAATGGTTTATGAGACAGATAACAATTATTGAAAAGCTAAAAGATCCAGCTCTTCATTCAGACCCACTGGACTCATTGTTTGTAATTTGAAAATCCAGTAGGTCTCCTGTTTCCTAAGTTTTAAAAGTCTGTCACCCCTCATGGTTGTATGACTAATGCCCACAATGGATAATCCTCCTATATCTTTATTGTGGGCTGTTAAAAAATGACGTGAAAACCCATGTCCAAGGAAGCCTCTTAAGATGTTTCTCCTATGTTCAGTAAAGCGTTCCTTTAAACTTCTCTTTGTGCGGCCTATATAATAAAGGCCGCAAGGACAACTGAGCAGATAAACAACGTATGTCGTATTGCAGTTGACGAACTGTTTTATTCTAAATTTTTCTCCTGTTATGTTGGATACAAACTCAGTACACTTATTTTTAATGTGTTTGCAGGTTAAACAATTGGTACGTCCACATTTATAACAGCCACCTGGGCATGACGGTAACCATGTGTTTTGGTCAATTCCTGTTTCATTCAGTCCAGTTTTACTTTGTTTTAAAATAGTGGGAGCTAAAACATTCTTCAAGTTTTTCGCTCTTTTGAAAACAATCCCTGGTTTGCTTTGTAATGTTTTTCCTATGATAGGATCATTTAATATGATCCCCCAATGTTTTATGAGAATCTTTTTGATATCGTTACAGGCCCCATTGTATTTCGTGATGAATAAACAGTTATCTCCATCTTTGGGATTCGTGCTTTCTACCTGGTCTGGTTTTTTAGAGATTTGTTTATCTTGTATCAGACACAGTCTATTTTGTCCCTTTACCTTTAAAAGTGCTGCATCCAATCTGTCTTTATTATACCCTTTGGCTAAAAATTTCTTATAAAGTGCATCTGCTTGTTCCTTAAAATCTTATTCTTTTGAGCAGTTCCTAAAAATTCTTAAAAATTGCCCATAGGGTATATTATTGATCCAGGCCTTAGAATGATTACTTGTCCGCTCTAGATAGCTGTTGGCATCTACTTTTTTAAAAAACGTTTTAGTTAAAATTTTATCCCCCTCACTAAATAAAACTAAATCTAAAAAATTGATAGTGACTTGATGGTGTTCATGGGTGAACTGTAGGTTTACTTCATTATTGTTCAAATAAATATAAAATTGTAAAAGCTCTTCTTGTGTACCCTTCCATATTATTAAAAGGTCATCTATGAACCGTTTATAAAAATAAATGTTGTTAATAAAGGGATTGTTCTGCCAAATATTCTCTATCTCCCATTTACCCATAAAAAGATTGGCAAAACTGGGAGCAAATTTGGTCCCCATAGCCGTTCCAATTCTCTGAATGTAAAATTTGTTATCGAATAAAAAATAATTATTTTTTAAAATAAAATCTATACTTTTTATTATAAACGATCGTTGCTCATTGCTCATAAAGGGGTCCTGTTTTAAAAAATAGTCAACTGCTTCTATTCCCTTCTCATGGATAATACTTGTATAAAGTGCAGTGACGTCACAGGTTACCCATATAAGATCGTCAGCCCATTTCATGTTCCCCAATATATCTAAAATGTGTTTGGTATCTCTTGTGTAAGATTTCAAAATTTTTACATGTGTTTGAAGGAACGAGTCAACAAATTCGGACAAGTTTGAAGTTAGAGAGTTTATTCCCGATATAATCGGGCGACCTGGCGGGTTTGTAAGGCTCTTATGAATCTTGGGTAGGTGATACATTATTGGTGTACTAGGATTTTCCACATAGAGGAATTTAAACTCTGATTGATTCAGTACACCTTGTTGTTTCCCATCTTTTAATAATTGTAAAAGATTTTTTTGGAAAATAATCAGCGGGTCTGTCTTGAGAGTGGAATATGACTCCCCATCTCCCAAAATTCTAAAGGCTTCAGATACATAGTCAATTCTATCCTGTATTACTATCCCTCCACCTTTATCTGCCTGGCGGATAATGATATTTTGATTATTTTTCAAATCATCAACAGCTTTCACCTCTGTTGGTGTAAGGTTTGGTCTTGTTTTAGGAGGGTGCTCACAAAGAGTCTCCAAGTCTTTCAGAACAAGATCAAAAAATACCTCTACATTAGGACCTTTAGACTGAGTTGGATTAAAGTTAGACCTGGGTTTAAAGTTAGAATGTCCTGTTCCGTTCTGAATTCCCATTGGATTCAAGATTAGCTCTGATATAGGGATCCACCTAATATTATACATATCTGATCCCCCAATGTTTTATGAGAATCTTTTTTGATATGTTACAGGCCCCCATTTATTTCTGTGATGAATAAACGAGTTTATCTCCATCTATCTTGGGATTCGTGTCAATCTCTACCGGTCTGGTTTTTAGAGATTTGTTTATCTTGTATCAGACACAGTCTATTTTGTCCCTTTACCTTTAAAAGTGCTGCATCCAATCTTCTTTATTATACCCTTTGGCTAAAAATTTCTTATAAGTGCATCTGCTTTGTCCTTAAAATCTCGTATTCTTTTGAGCTGGTTACACAAAATTCTAAAAATTGCCCATAGGGTATATTATGATCCAGCCTTAGAATGATTACTTGTCCGCTCTAGATAGCTTGTGGCATCTACTTTTTTAAAACGTTTTAGTTAAAATTTTATCCCCCTCACTAATAAAACTAAATCTAAAAAATTGATAGTGACTGATGGTGTTCATGGGTGAACTGTAGGTTTATCTTCATTATTGTTCAAATAATATAAATTGTAAAGCTCTTCTTGTGTACCCTCCATATTATTAAAAGGTATCTATGAACCGTTTATAAAATAAATGTTTTTAATAAAGGGTTGTTCTGCCAATATTCTCTATCTCCCCATTTACCCATAAAGATTGGCAAAACTGGGACAAAATTTGGTCCCCATAGCCGTTCCAATTCTCTGAATGTAAAATTTGTTATCGAATAAAAATAATTATTTTTTAAATAAATCTATACTTTTTATTATAAACGATCGTTGCTCATTGCTCATAAAGGGGTCCTGTTTTAAAAATAGTCAACTGCTTCTATTCCCTTCTCATGGATAATACTTGTATAAAGTGCAGTGACGTCACAGGTTACCCATAATATCGTCAGCCCATTTCATGTTCCCCAAATATCATAAATGTGTTTGGTATCTCTTGTGTAAGATTTCAATTTTTACATGTGTTTTGAAGGACGAGTCAACAAATTCACCCCCACTCCCCCACCCAGCGTGTGCAGGAGACATGTCTCATTGCCGCTGACATGTCACCATTCCGCCCCCCCCTCTCTCCCTCGGCGCGGCCCAACGGCCTGTCTGTGAGGCTGTAGATGTGCAGGCATGCCTTCCCATTCCTCCTCCCCCTCCTCCTCACCCTCCTCCGCGCAAAAGGCGGGATGTCAGGCTTCTTACCACTCCCCCGGCCGGAAACGTGTGAATGCAGCCAGAGGGGAGCAGATGAGTGAGGAGCACCTGTCACTCACCATACAGTAGTACAGCATCCCAGCGCAGCTCCATATGCTTAGCAGATCCGTTGTAGTGCTGAGGAGAAAAGTGTACTGTAGTATAGTTAGTACATTGATGCCGTTTGCAGTGTGGTACTATTGTGCAGTGTGCCAGTGGACACAGTTTACTGTTGGGCAGTGTTACTGTTGCGCAGGTGTGACGCAGTGTGACGCAGTGTATGTGCGAAGTGGGCGAGTTGTGAAGCAGTGTACTGGTACGCAGTTGTATAGTTAGTTGCAGGTGCAGTGACACAGTTTACTGTGGGCATGGCAGTTGTGGAGCAGTGAATGTTGCGCAGGTGGCAGGTGACGCAGTGTACTGTTGCGCAGTGGGCAGTGTGGACGCGAGTGTCACTGGACGATTGTGGTACTGTTGCGCAGGGGCAGTGTGACGCAGTGTACTGGTGTGCTGTTGCGCAGGTGGTACAGTGTTGCGCGTTTAACTGTTGCGCAAGTGTGCAGTGTGCACAGTTTACTGTTGCGCAGTGTGCAGTGTGCGCAGTTTACTGTGCGCAGTGTGCAGTGTTGCACCCGTTATGTGAGCAGTGGGCAGTGTGCACGTGTACTGTTGCGCAGTGTGCAGAGTTGGCAGTTTCAGTTCGCAGTGTGCAGAGTGGAGCATGTTAATGTATGTGAGTCAGTGTGCAAGATGAGGAAGTGAGGGAGAGGTGAGAAAAAAAAAAGAAAACAAAAAAAAAAAACTAATAAAAAAAAAAAAAAAAATAAATAAGGAAAAAAAATAGAAAAAAAAAAAAAAAAAAAAAAAAAAAAAACAATAAAAGAAAAAAAGAAAAAAAAAAACCCCCACCAAAAAAAAAAAAAAACAAAAAAAAGAAATAAAAAAAAACACAAAAAGAAAGACAAAAAAAAAGCAAAAGAAAAAAGAAAAAAAAAAAAATACTAAAAAAAAAAAAATACAAAAAAAAAAAACTAAAAAAAAAAATAAAAATTAAAATAAAAGAAAAATCAAAAAAAAAAAAAAAAAAAATAAAAAAAAAAAAAACAAAAAGACTAAAAAACAAAAAAAAAAAAAAAAAACGAGAAAAAAAAAAAAAAAGCCAAAAAAAAAAAAAACGCAAAGTTATTGCATACGCAGAAGAGCACGGAAAATAGAGTGCGGAACGTAAATTACTATAAATGAAGCAAATATCGTCGCGTGGAGGAAGGGGACCGCATGATATTTGCTGCAAAACAACAACCAAGTGCTTACAGGACCTAAGAAGGAAGATACCCACAAGTAGATGAAGCTGTGCTTCGTTTTGTCATTGAGACACGTGCAAGAGGATGGCTGTCACACGGTCAGGCAATGCATGAAAGGCAGTACAAATTGCCAAATCTCTCGGATAGATTACACAATTTTCAAAGCAAGGAGAGGTTGGTGTGATCGATTCATACGTCGTGAAGGACTATCACTCAGGCGCAGAACATTATCGTCAAAAGATTCCCGTGATTTCAAGAAAGCTGCTTAACTTCAGCGATATGTCATGACTTAAGAAAAAAAAAAACTATGATTTTAACCAAATGGAAAATGCAGACGAAACCCCGGTATACTCGATATGCCCAGAAATTACACTGTCAATCCTAAAGGGGCTAAGAGGTCAAGATCAGGACCACGGGTTATTGAAAAGCAGCGTGTCACTGTGATGCTATGCATTACTGCCGATGGCCGAAAGTTGCCGCCTTATATCAGTTTTAAACCGCAAAACCATACCAAGAATGAGATCTTCCCACAGATGTAATTGTGCGTTGTACAAAAAAATGGATGGGATGACAGCTGAGCTGATGGAAGATGGGTAAAAATGCTCAAGTAGACGTCCAGGCGCCCTACGTAACACACCCAGTATGTTGGTTCTTGATGCATTTCGTGAGACATTTATCTGAACAAGAATAAAGAATAAGCTCGCCAGAATGCGCTGATGGATGGTGGTTGTTCCTTCGGAGGGCATATGTAGCCAACTTCAACTCCTCGATGTTTTCTGTGAACAAACGTTTTTAAAGATCATCTAAGGAAAGAGTATGAGGGATGGTTGCTATCTGGAAAACCTTCTTTGACACCTTCTGGTAAAATTAAGAAGGCCTTGCATCAAAACTTGCAGAATGGGTGTCCGTCGCTTGAAGAAGAAAGAAAATACCAGAAACAATAGTAGAGCACTATTAAGAAATGCGGCAACAAATTCACTTGATGGTACAAGAGGACGATCTTCTGTGGGGAAAACGTGACCTCAACAACTCCCAAGTGATTCAGAAGAATCTTTAGACTCAAACTCTTAACTTGGAATGTGATACTGAAGAAGAAAGGGATATGTAATTGTATGGATAAATGTAGCTATATTGTCTGTAGTAAAAATATTTATTTCTGCAACATTTAATTAGTGGGGGTTTTTCCACAATTTTTTTTTTAAATCAAGGGGGCGTATTAGGAATCGATGGCGTCTTAGAATCGAGGAAATAGGGTTATATATATATGAAAAGAAAAGAAAAAAACAGGCGCACCCATAGTGCCATTAAGTATAACAATGTAGTTTATTAGAACAATAAAACAGTCAAATGCCCACTCACAAAAGTACAGTAAAAAAAGCAGGTATGAGCCAATACTGCGTCAGAACTTAGCAATGGTGTCCTTCTCAGTCTGTGCTGTCTCGCGTGGTTTCCTGCAACCGGAAGTGACATCAACCCGGTCGGGTGCCCCGCAAGGAAATCCCTCGGGAAACCAGCACCTTCAGCTCCCTGCTTCTGGTCGCTGCACCACCGGGGGAAAGAGGGATCCAAATTCTGCTTTGCCTCTCACAGCCTGCAATAGTTCTCAAAACCGCATGATAGTTCGTGGGAAAGTGACTCTCTGTCGTTACTATAGATTTCTGAAAGCATTGTATGTATGTATGTTTCCCTGGGTGTTCCCTGGTCCTTTGTCTGAGACCAAAAAAAACCAGACACACACACACCAATCACAGGACAGATAACAGTCAGTATGTACTAATGTGTGTGTTGTATGTGAATAAGCAGCTGCACAGCCAGGAACATTCAAATTCGCTTCTCGCCTGTGCAGTTGCTTATATTAGCTTGTAGTCTTGTCCCACTCCCCGCCATGAGGAGGGCCCTGATTGGATCCCTTCCTCATTTAGACACTTTTTTTTTGACTCAACTGGCGCCGGGACGCAGTACCTTCTGCCCCCCACCCTGTGGCAGGCCTGATAGCACATACTTATTCATTCTCAACCATATCCACATGTGCCACACACACTGCCCCGACTATACAGTAATTCACATTTCCATCTACTTCTTTGCTGGGCTCATTGTACCTCGTTTAGAACTGTCATTCTGTGAGCACTGTTCTAAAATATACCACCCCCGCCTTTCCTCAGTCACCAATGGTGTTTCTGTAAGCTGATTTCACATCATACCACCCACTCCCTCTGCCTCTTTGTATACATGGAGGGAAAGGACCAACACAGGCCCCCCACCCTTCTTTGCTGCACATTCATTGAAAGCAAACTCTTTCAATCAACTTTTCCTTTCATGCTTTTTGTCCCTCAGACTTCCATCCAGTTCCCGGAAATTACTAAAGTGGGCAATTATCTTGTGTGAGGTCTTATTAGTACCATGTTCTAACCTCTCGGCTTGGTTTGAAAGGACATCATATCCTTCGTCAGTCTGGGGTACAGTATATGAACGGGTTCAGATAGAGATAAGACTTGGTCTTATTAGGTTGGGGTTGCAGGTTTAATCTGCAGTAATAATTAAGGATTTATAACAAAAGGACTTTTGTTTTAAAAATTTGATGTGTTAACAAAACAGACTTAACCACTGGTTGGGTTAATTGCTTAATTACTATAGATAAGATTAGTGACGATTATCGCTTGTGCTGCATTATTTGGCAAATTCTATGTGGTCTTAGTCGTCCCATACCAATGTCAGGACTATCCTATCCCTCCCCCCTACTACTTCCGGGCTCTTTGACTCTAATACATATATGCCACTGGTTGAGCCAGCGGTCCTGAGAACTGGAGTTGAGAACCCCTGCTTTATGGAATGATGAATAGCAGTTATAGAAATGCGTATGGCTTTTTTTTTCAATGGATCCAATTTTTTTAGGATCCAATAAAAATGTGTATTTGTGGTGCAACGGGATGTATTGCACATTGAAAATAACACTTTTTCTTTACAATAATACTGCATTTTTAGACCGCAGCTGATGTATCCGCCTACCTTAGTAATGTCCATTATCTGATTTTTCTCGCGATGCTATACTTAAACCTTCACATTTTGACATGTTAACCATCACCCAATCTGTCGATTTACCACATCACTAACATCTCTTGCCATTGACATTTTCAGTTCCCACGTATAACAACTTCTGGTGAAGTGGGCAGCGTCTTCTCCACATCCACCCCAGGAAGCTCCAAAGATTTAAGTATGTAAACCTCCAAACTGAATTATTTAAATTGAACTGTGGAGCAGTGTGGGGTTGCAAACGAGTCGGGTAGAAAACCCAAAATATGCAATAATAAAGATTCCCTCTTCCTGTCCACAGTGAAGTATTCACAAATCCTGTTACGTCTAATGCACAATCTGAATTATGGAAAGTTTCCTGTAACAAGGTCAGCATTAGCTCCTTCACTGCAACAAACATACAAATACGTCTCTCTGGCAGAGAGATACAAGATAATACTGGCAGGATGGTGTCAGTACTTACAGATGCAAGAGGAAGTTGCCACATTTTCCTTCAGACATTTTGTTTGAAGTTTCTCCACAGCTTGTAACTTCTAAACACCATATTGCAACACTCTCACCATCACGTAGTTTTGCCTCGTTCCCTTGGGATATGTCCAAATTCAAAATATGGAGCTTTTCAAATGGATCCCCTGAGTAAATCAACAAAGTGGTTAATTTTAAAAGGAAATGAATGATTAATAATTTGTGCTTTAGGGTACACACACAAATGGCACTACAGGTTGACTTTCCATGTGATCCTGATTACATTTTATTTGTAATAATGTCCTGTAATGATCGGCATTAAAAGATTAATATATTTATAGGCCTTGGTAAAGATGGCAGACATGGTTTTTTTTGCATGCTCTTGCTGTTGAGTGCCAGTGTAAAACATACAGAGATGTTTCTTCGCAGCAGGACCCAGGGGAGCAGGAGTTGGATTTGCTTATTATTACTGTAGTAATGGGCTGCCATTCTCAATATGGGGGTTATTCACTGAACTTCGATAAATTCAGTGTTACGAGCGACTTGCATTGTCTACTGACTAAAAATAAATATACGTCAAAACTCTATTCACTAAGAAAAAAACACCATTTTCTTTAAAGGTTGTAAAAAAAAAGCAAAACATGCACTAGTTTTTTTTTTTTAAGTGTTAGCGCTCAGAAAATGTTGTTTATTTAATAACAGAGTATTGTAGCAGGGGGTCTCCGGAGCTGAACCTCATTGATTTCAGTCCGGGACCTCATGCTTCTGAGATACAGGCCCCGGTATGGGGTGCCGGTATCCCCGCCATGTTTAAATCTCCGGTCACGTGACGCGGGACATTTAAACACGCAGGAGATACAAGAAACCCCATAACGGGTCTGTAACTGGGAAGATGGGGACTCCGAGGGCTGAAATCAATGCGGCTAGCTCCAGAGATTCGCAATCTAAAATATAAAATAAACTTCATTCCCGTTTTGTAGCGAGCCAGTAAGGTAACGAAGCTGCTTTACTGTGATTCTTAATAACAGAGTGCGGGAGCGGGAGTCTCCTAAGCTGAACGTATTTCGAATCCATATCCGTTATCTAGATTTGCACTTTATGGTGCTGCGTTAGAAACAGGGGTGGGTGAAGGTGGTATTTGCCCCAGGTGGGTGTTTAGGACTTGCGGGAAGGTTAGCGCGGAGGAGGTTAACCCTTCATGACCCTATTGAGGTGTTGTAACCGCTAAGGTAATGAAGTTATAACTTCTATGCCCTCTCCTGCAAAGCCTGAAACCACCAACCTGGGGCAACTCCAAGTGCCTGTAAATCCTTTCATTACCTTACCGGTTAGTCGCTAAGGTAATGAAAACTGACTGCAATTTTTTTTTTTTTTTTTTTTTTTTTTCAAAACAATTTTATTAAGCATTCAGTTAAACATGATGTGGTATTGTACTGATAACGCCTAACATTTTCCAATCCCAGTTTTTTTCGGGGGGGGAGCAGAAGGACAACCGGTTGTCGTAGGAAAAGGGGGGGGAAGACTTCAGAGAGGGAAGGCAGAGGGGAGGGGGAACGGGAGGGTGGGGGGGGAGGGGGGGAGAGGAGAGGGGGGAATGGGGTGGGGGTGGGGGGAGGGCGTCTGACTGGCTGGGGGTGAGCTATAGAGCAGTTGGTTTTGATTCGCCTATGGAGGGGGTGTCAGGGCTTGGGGCGTAGGATTGGCTGTCTGGCACTAGTTTGGAGGACATGGGTCCCAGATTTCTCGTGGCCGGCAGTTTTGTCGAACGATGGCGGTGAGCTGTTCCATGATCATCAACCGTCGGATCTTTTCTAATTGTTCCCAGTGCGGCGTAGTTGTTTTCTCCAGGAGGCCGCAATACGCAACGAGCCGCAGTAAAAATGAAGGATATCAATTTCCTGACTGGCTGGACAATGTCTTTCAGTGTGCCGCCAGGTAGGTAGGTCAGGTTCAATAGGCACTTCCAGGTCGGTGACTCTTTTATTAAAATTGGACTTGGCCAGTACTTTACATTCTGGACAGGACCACCAGATGTGGACGATGTGTCCCTCTATGAACCACAGCCTCTCCAACATAGATCCGAAGCCAGAGGGTAGATTTTGGTTTAAATGGCTGGGGTAAGATACAGCCGAAACATAATTTTATAAATGTTTTCCTTATTGTAGTAATAGGGAGGGTCTCCGAGGAGGCTGTTCACAGGATTTCTTCAGTCTCTCTGTCTATAGTAAGTTCAGGTCAGTGACCATTTGAGCATATAGTCGTGCTCTTTTGGGGTCGAGGCGGTTCTAGTGCCCCAGGATATATCTGAGATGAGACCTTTTGGTGGGTCTTGTCTCGCAGAGATTTAGAACGTTGTGAGAGGGGGGGTTATTCTGGAGAGGGAAGTTGTTTCTAATAAATAGTTTCTAATTTGAAGATATTGAATGTGTCCAATTGTCTGATTTGATATTTGGTCCTTAATTCTTGGGGAAACTCAGAGGCCTCCCCAGGCTCAGAAAATCCGCAATCGCCTCTATACCCTCGGGCGGTATTGTTCGAACAGTTTAGATCCACATCCCGGGGGGAACTTTGGATTGTTAAAAAATAGGGGTCCAATTGGGAGCTTTTAGTAGTAAGGCCATATTTGTATTTGCAAGTAACCCACCATCCCATGTGAATCGGGAGGCCTGAAGTTTCAGGTGGTGGTGTATGTCCCTCCCCCTCTGTCCAGGCTACGAGGCAGGCTTGCAGAGAAGGCATTTGGCACATTGAGTCTCTATCTCCACCCAACTACAACGGGTCGGGTCGGCATTCACATACCACCTGCTTAAGCTGTGCAGCTAGGTAATATCTGTGTAAGCCCGGTACCCCAGAACCATCTCTAGATCTTGCTGCCATCAGGACCGATGCTGCGATCGGGGTCTTTTTGCCTGCCAAATAAAGTTAATATTCTGTTTGCATATTTTGAGATCAGCGCATGGGACGTGGGGCGGGAGTGTTTGAAAGAGATTATAGCATTTTGGGAGTATATTCTTAAGGAAATCATTCGACCGATCCACGATATCTGGTAACCTTCCCCTGATCTAGATCCTTTGGATCTTGTCCATAAACGCGGGGGTGTATCCCGGTATAAATCCGGTAGTGCATTGGACACATAACTCCCAGATATTAATGTGTGAAGGGCACCATCTGTAGGTAAAATTGGTTTGAGGAGATTGACTTCGGGATCGGGAGGACTAAGATTTAGGTGCCTCTGATTTGTCGCTGTTTATTATATCCTGATACCTCTGCCAAACTCCATCAGTTCCCTTGAGGTTGGGGAGGGAAGTTAGAGGTTTAGTCAGAGTAAGGATGATGTCATCGCGAATAGGGAAATTTTGTATGTTTTATCAATCGGGATCCTTGGATATTCGGGTTCTTGTTTATTTTAGACGCCAGTGGTTCAATAGGTAAGGGCGAAGAGAAGGGGAGAGAGGGGGCATCCCTGTCGGGTACAGTTTGGATAGGGAATCGTTCAGATCCCCGCCCGAGGGCGTACCGAGGTGAGGGGGTGGGGGTCTGGTAAAGTGCTTGAACGCCCTTAGGAACGAGTCTATTGAAGCCGAATTTAATCAATGTTTGGTTTAGGAATAGCCAATCAATCTGTCGAAGCCTTTCTGCGTCAAGGCTTAGTAACTTGCCTTTGAGCCTGAAAGGTGGGCATGATCTACTAAGTAATTATTTTAGTATTGTCTGAGGCTGACGGCCCAGGACAAACCAACCTCGGTCCTTGTGTATTAATCTCGGGGGATGGGATTCGAATCTGTTCGTCAAAAATTTTACCTTATATAGTTTAAGTCGTTGTCACAATGAATTGGTCTGTAACTTCCGCTTGGGGGGGGGGGTCTTCGTATTTAAGTATTTTGCCAATTTGCGCGACGACATTGTGGACGGGATAGGTCTCCCTTCAAGGAATGAGTTGAACAAATTAATGATGTTGGATAGAATGGGAAAGAATTTTTGTAGTATGCATTGTGAAGCCATGAGGGGCCCGGCGGCCTTAGAATTTTTGAGGCCGCACGGCAATTCAATTCGTCTAGCGTTATTTTCCGTTTAGGTAAGTAGTTTCCTTTCTGTTAATTAAAGGGAGGTCGCACTCGGAAGGTAACGGTGCTAATGCCGTATCCGTCTCTTTGAAGTTAGCAGAGTGGGTTCTTAGTATACAATAGTAGATTTAGAATGTGGTGAATCCATCTGCTATTTGTTCCGTTATATTGGAGTTCACCAGAGTTTTCCTATCGCCGTGATTTGCGATTTTTTCTGTAGCAGGTAAATTGCTGGCAAGAGTCTATCGGCCTTGTTCCCTTTATCGTAATACCTTTGACCGTCATCTAAGAGCTGTCAACATCTTCTAATTGGATGATCCTTAGATCGTTCGAGCAGTTGTCAACTGTTTATAGATTCTACGGGAGGGGTTATTTTTATGCTTTGCTCAGATCGATTATTTTGTCTGTGAGCTCTTAGAAATATGAGTTTGGTTTTTCTTCCGGTGGGAGGCAATCGAGATAAGATTCCTGAATTGTAGCGCCTTAGGGCTTCCCACAGGCTTGCTGGAGAGGCTACGGAGCCTGTGTTTATCTGAAGTATTTCCCTAAGGGATTTTTGAGTTCCGCACTGTCCCGGAGTGGTTCAACAGGAATCGTTTAATTTTCCAGCAGTACGAAATTAGTTTCCCGAAGGGGATGGACAGGGGTCATGGTGATGGAAGCATGATATGACCATGTAATTGGGCCGAGTATCTGTATCAGTGGTAAGCCTAAGTACGTTCTTGGAAGCAAGGAAAGTAGGCAATACGGGAGTAAGATGGTGGGGCGCCGAGTAAAAAGTGTAATCTCTCTGTCCCTGATGCGGTGTCTCCAAGTTTACCGAGAAAAGTCTCTCATAATATCCTTAAATTTTTTTCCCAGTCTTCTGGACTGAGTGGAGTGTTGTCGCCTGGTTGGGCTGGTTAGTCTTCCTTTGGGGTTGAGAGCCATATTTAAATCCCTGCAATGAGTTTTGAGGATAGGTAGTGTGGGTCAATTTCTTCCAGAACCTTTTTTAAAAATTCAGTCTGGGTTGTCGTTTGGGGCGTATAGGTTAATAAGGGCGATTGACGTGCCGGATAGTGAGCCATAGACTACAATGAATCTACCCCTCTGGATCTGCCTGAATTTTGTTAAATTAATGGGTGCCCTGTCGGAACAGAATGGCAACCCCTCTACGCTTGCTGCGGAAAAGATGAGAAATAACTCATCGGGAATGCATGCTGGAAATTTGTAGGGGCTCTTGTGGACGTGTGAAGTGCGTCTCCTGGAGGGAAACAAAGTCCCCTCCTGGTTTTTCTTTATCTCCTGGACGGGCCAGGGCGCTTTCTATTATTGTGGAGTCCCTTCAGTTGAGGGAGATAATTTTAGGGCTTTTTTGGTGAGACATTGTTATCAGTCAGCGAAGACCGCTTTGTGTTAGCGCTGGATAGTGTATATGGGGAGCGTCAGAATGGGCGAGGGGGATTGGAGGGGTCGGGAGTGGGGCGACTGGGACAGTAGCAGCGGTGGGAAAAGGGGAGGAAAAAAATCGCCCATAATGGGGTCTAAACGTGTGTGACCGGTCTTAGAGAAAGAACCGTTAGTGGGGGGATAAGACCCTTGGGGGCGGGTCCGAGAACGCTCTCCAGTGAAGGCGGGTGGGTGGAGACCCAGAAGATTCTGTGGCTTCAACCGGCCTTGCCTCGCCGGGTTTGGCTATTCGGTGGGATGTCAGGCCCGCAGGACTTTTTGCTCACATAGCCGTAAGTGGGCGGGCGGGGGCACGAGGGAGGGGTTAACTGGTGGGAGGGTGAGGGGTGGGGACGTTAAAGGTTGCCTGTGGGAATGATTGCACGAAAAGGGCGGGGGGGGAAGAGGGGGGGGAACAAGGAGGGAGGGGGTGATGAAGGGGGAGCATGGGGAGGGAGGGGGGGTGTGTGGGGGAGGGGGGAGGGGATGAGATCTCCTTATGGGCTCTCGGTTGGTGGGACTGTTGTTGGCATGTTATCGTCTGCGGGGGCTAGTAGCTGGAGGGAGGGGGGGGGGGAAGGGGATATACGGGGGGGGTACCTGTTCAGTAGGTGGGGGGGAGGGAGGTGTGGGGGTGTGGGGGTGGGGGTGTGAAGGTGAGGGGGAAGAGGGGGTTATGTTTTGGGAAAGAGAAGGGTATGGTGAGAGGGAGGGAGAGGGGGGTGGAGCATAGGTGGGACATCAAGAGACATATCTCCATTCTCCTCGGGTAGCCGACGGTCGCGAAGCTGCTCCTGCCAAGAACGCCGGGGTGGGGGTGGGTGGAGGGGAGGAGGGGGCGGGGATAGGGGTGGGTAGGGGGGGTACAGGCTTAAACACTGAGTTATTACTGTTCATTAATGTAGGCGTTTTAGCAGTGACAATAAACATAGATGGTACATTGAACCTTAGCAGTATACATGAATCATATATAGCAGTATTCACTTATACATTTGCTATAACCCAGCTTGAGCGGCCCTATGTGGTGACACCGGGGGGAAAATACGCCTGTTGGGTCCGCAGTCGAGAGCATGCTTAACCAGTCAGGTTCAAGGTTTAGAGTGGACATCCGCGGTGGACATTGGGGGGGGGGCTAGGGTGAGGTTCTATAGCGGGGGGAAGGGTTTAGGGGGGAACGGGGGGGGGGCAGGGAAGGGTGGGGGGGAGAGAGGGGGGGGAAGAGGAGGGGGAGGGGGGGGGGGACAGGGAAGATGATGCTTATGGGGACGGGGGGGGGGGGGGAGGGATTGAGGAACGGGTGAGGAGGGGGGGGGGATTTAGGGGCGGGTTACAGGCTGTACTATTCGACACTTAGAAGTAAACATAGTGCTATTGAGCAATCTGACAACAGACCTTCCAATATGACCAAGCGTCCGTACCCTCTGTGGGGAATCTAAGTGAAGTTGATAGGCGCTCGATTGTATAGGTGTTAGGCTGATCTGGGCAGAGGTGAGAGGTTTCACGCCGGTGGGCGGCGGAAGGGATAGGGGTTGGATGTAGGGGGGTCGGGGGAGGGGGGGCGGGAGGGGTGGGTTGTTGCGTGGTCGGGGGGGGGGCGGGTGGTAGGGGGGGGAGGAGGGGGTGCCCAGGAGGTGGGTGGGTGAGGAGGGGGGGGGGGGGGGGTGGGGGGGAACATGGGAGATACAGGGAGGGGGGAGGGGAGAGGGCGGGGGGGGGGTGGGTGAGGGTTAACCTCAATTGTGAACCCTTCCGTACCTCCCACATTCTCCCACACTCGCGATATGTGTCAGTTTGTGCAGTGAAGGGGGGCAACTACGCCTTCAGGTCCTCCCAAGAGGGGAAGCGGTGGGCCAGGCCTGACGGTAACTGCGAGTATGGTAGGACTGAGGTGTAGGTGGTTGGGGGACGGGGGGGGGTGGAGTGGCGGAAAGGTTTATGGGGAGGGGGTAGGAGGGTTTGGGTTACCTCGCAAGGGGGTGGGGCGAGGGCAAAGTGGGGGTAGGGGGGGGACAGGGGGAGGGGCCACCTCGACCGATTGCCCCCAAACCTTTATGCAGAGAGAACATACATTACTGTAGGCATCTAGCAGTACATAATGCCGGGTTAGTTGCAACCTTTGTGTCAAAGTGTGATCTTCCCGTCCTGATCACTTGTAAATTGTTACTGGGTTGTAGCTGGGATACCCGCACCTTCTCCTGAGGGGGATGGTGGAAGGGGGGAGGGTTGGAGAGGGAGGACTATGGTGGGAAGGGTGGGAGGACAAAGGGGGGGGAGGGGGGGAGGGAAAAGGGGGGGAGGTGGGAGGGTAGGGGGGGAGGGACGGGGCGAGGAGGGGGGGCTTTGGGGGGATGGCAGGAGGGCGAGGGGGGGGGGCCAGGAGGGCGAGGGTGGGGGGCCAGGGGCGGGCAGGAGGGAGAGGGGGGGGCAGTGAGGGAGGTGGGGGGGGGGGTGGGAGGGGGGGGGTCTAGCAGGGGTGAGGGGTGGGTGGGGTTGAAGGGTTAGCAAGGACGGACGGGGGGGGAGGGCGGGAGGGAGTTGGGGCGAGGTGAGGCACGTTTATTGTGCGGGGGGAGGGAGGATGGTGATGATGGTATAGGAAGGGGGGGAGGTAGAGGAGACGGGGAGGGATAGGAACAGGACGCGGGGAGGTGGTGAGGGGAGGGAGGAGGAGGGAGGGGGAGGGGGGGGGGGAGGGTAAAAGGGAGGAGGAGGGAGGGGGCGGGGGGTGCGACGAGGGGGGCGGGTTTGGGGAGGAGGGGGGGGCTGGGAAGGGGGACGGGTGTGAGGTAGGGGAGGAGGGGGGGGAGGAGGGGGGGGTCAGGATGGGGGGGGGAAGGGGGGGGGGGGAGAGGAGGGGGGAGGGACAGGGCGTGGGAAGGGGGGGCAGGAGGGGGGAAGGGGGTGGGGAGGAGGGAGGGGCGAGGGGGAGGGGAGGGCGGGAGGAGGAGGGGGGGGGGAGAGGGGGGTGGAGGAGGGGGAGGGGGGAGGGGGGGAAAAAGTGGGGGGGAAGGGGGGGAGGAGGGGGGGAGGGGGGGTGGAGGAGGGGGGGGGTGGAGGAGGCGGGGGGATAGGGGGTGGAGGAGGGGGGAAAGGGGGGGAGGAGGGGGGGGGGGTGGAGGGGGTGGTGGAGGAGGGGGGGGGGAGAGGTGGAGGAGGCGTGGGAGTGGTGGGTGGAGGTGGAGGAGGAGGAGCGGGGAGGAGAAGGGGGGGAGAAGGGGGGTGGGGAGGGGGGAGCCCTGTGCAGTTTTATGGGTCTTCTAAACGGGAGGACGTGGACGCCAGTGGTGATTAAAGCCTGTTGCAAAACTGGGGGCGGGTGATGGGGTTGTTTATAATAACAGTAACCAGGGGTACATGGGGGGGAAGGGAACAGTGCTACAAGACCCTCCGTACGTGGAACCGCATAGCTGGGGGCGACGGATATCCTGTGCCGTTCCTCCCTCCGCGGAGGGGGAAATATGGTCCCCTGGGCTCGTCAAGGGTTTTGGATCCGCAAGCGAGACCCTTGCCCCACTCGGGCCGAGGGGGGGGGGCACCGGCACTCCATACGGGAAAACCGGGTGTGCGTGGCCTCCGCTCGCGTGCTGTGCGTTGAAGGCCTTCTAGAGTGGGAAATCAGGTCAGGCAACGTGAGGCGGGGAGGGGGCGTGAAGCTGAAGGTCGGGGGTCGCGAACGGTGATGATGACGTACCGGGGTGTCGTCACGATCTCGCCCGGATTGCCTCGCTGGTGCTCCGAACAGAGGAGGTATGTGAAGCAATAACCGGGCGCCATCTTGGGGGAATCCAGGTGTGACGACGAGGTGGGGGGCCCACCTAATCGAGCTCCAGTCGTCGGGGGTGGTGCCTTCATGGTGTCGGGGGGATGGTATCCCGTGTCGCTTCCTCGGTTGCTGCTGGGAGCCTATGTTGGCGGTTTTGAGTGCTTCGTATAGTGTTTCCGCACGGGGGGACCTCGCGAGCCATCTTAGGTGGTGTTTAGGGGAAGGCGGTACAGAAATCTCCCGGGCGGGCTCTATGTGTGCAGGGGACACCCGTCAACCGCCCTGGACTGCTCTGATCCGCGGGAATTTCTGATGCTCTAAGGGTGGTCTCCCCTTTCCCGGGTCGCTTGGCAGGCTGGTGTTTGTGGGTGTGTGCGGCAGGGGTCCGAGGGGGCCCAGGGTTTTAGCCAGAGGTTAAATTTCCTTCTGGCCTGCAGGATGGTCAGCGAATTTCCTTTGTGGGCAGACCTGGTCAGCTTAAAGGGGAAGCCCAATTGTATTTAATTCCACTCTCCCTGAGTAGGAGTGTCAGGGGGCGCAATTGCCTCGTCTGTACACAGTTATACTTGAATAAATCATTGAGATCATGTAATGGATCTCAGTTTTGGAACTTTGCTGTGTCCTGCATACTGCATTGGAACAATCGTTTATTCCTAGTTGAGAAACTGTGGAGTGCGCACGATCAAGTCCTACGATTGACGGTTAGGGTCTTCTGAGAGCGAACCCAGTGCATGTGACGCCATGTGTATTTCCCATGTCCCCGGTGGGCTCGCGATCAGGGGAGACTAGCGGAGGAGGAACAAAAGTGCCTGCAGGTAAGGACTGAGCTCGGGAGGGCCTATTATCGCCCGGGGGAGTATAAGCGGATCCGCAGCGGTTCTGCATGCGCGGTCCCGGTTTTCTCTGGTCCTCCAGACCCGCACGGACCGGGAGTGAGGAGTGAATCTAATGTCCCAGGCGAATTTATCTCCGTCCGTCAGCCTTATGACTGATGCTTGAGGGCTCATCAAGCCTAGCTTCCAGGGTTGGGGTTACGTTCTTGCAGGACCTGAATGTCATGCTTTATCTCAGGCTCACTCCTCTTTAATATTCGCCTCCAATGATCTTTGGAGTTAGCTGTAGCTCCTCGAGAATCTCCTTAGTGTTTTGCGTTGGTGATGGAGGGCGTCTCAGAGGGGCCGCCGGGCTAGTGAGGCCTTTGTCGTGCCTTAGTTTGCAGGATGTCGCGGGGGCCATCTTGACCATGAATACCCGTTCTCAGCAGCTTGTTTTTGCTGGGGTAAATAGAACCTTCAACCCTTGGGGCTGGATTTTTTCCCCTATTTGCCATCACTGCGGTTCTCAGAGCGAGATTTTGCTGTGCTTTTTGTGGGGTGTTTTGGCCGGGTTGTTTCGTTATTTAAAAGGTATTTATAAATTGGTTTTAATTTATACAGAGGGGTCCCAGAAGCTTTCTCCCCTTTACCCTGTCTGCCTGGATGACGTCATAGACACGACCCCCCTTTGCCTCCTGCAATTTATTTTTATTGCAAGGATTAATACGGCGACCGCGGGGCCCGGAGATGCGGGGGACCTGACTCCCAGGGGCCCCAGGGTGATATGCATCAAACGAGATGGGGACTGCATGGCACCCGGAAACCCAAGTAAGGCTCAGGTTATCTATCCTATGCAATAAAACTCAAAAGAAACTCCTTGGTATGCCAATACTTTAGCACGCCTTTAGCAGCGCGAGGAAAAGAGAAAAGATTTGCAAGTTTTATAGTACCAGATGATATTCGGAGATTAGGGACTGCAATTTGGGAAACAAATGCGATTTCAGGCTTTTTTGGCCTCTTATAGCATGGCTTGTTTTCGCCAGTGTTAATAGCTCGGTAATCGCCCAGTTATCGGAGCTGTGAATAGAAACAAATGCAACTATCGCACTATAAGGGCATTCTAGTGGTATACGTCACTTATCGAAGTTTAGGAAAGACCATGTGTGTATTTGCTACAGTAAGTGTAATGAAGCACTGCAGTTGTCCTGTGAAAGTGTACTTAAAATCGATTAGCATGATGCTGCTTACGGACTTCCTACAAATAAATTACTCTGCAGTAGCTCACAATACACGTTTTAGAAGCTGCAGTTCTAGCATTACATTGGTATGAGAAAGCAGATGCTTACCAGGGTCCTGTGTGCTTCAGGCAGTAGCAGTGTGAAGGGCAAGACCAATGCCTAAACATTAGCCACACATGAGGTTCGGGATACGAGCGTGAGTTATTATTCAGTGTGTTTCATACCACACACTTCCATTCAAGCTGAAGGGAAGTCAGATTTCATTACGGGACAATGATATTTGATTATGAACACTGAGATGGGTTTATATGTAGATGTTAGCCTTGGTTCGTTTGGGTATAGCGTCTGCTCCCTCCTGGAAGTAATTGTACATAATTAAGGGCAGGTTTGCCGGAGCTATCATGGGTTTCCTAAACATGTGTGCAGTGAGTCAGTGAAAGTACTCGTCATCAGGGCCCTTTGTGCCCAAGTAGAGACACAGGGTTGGGGATATGCTTACTGAAGCTACTTATGCGTAGCATTCCGATTTAGTCCGTCGTCACTCTAAGTGAGAGTGGCCAGGTTACCCATACCAAGCTGTCAGGGCTCTGGCAGGGCTTGATGGCTCCCTCTGAGGAGCGAGGGGGGGTTAACCAATGCCTTCTACCCTAAACGGGTGGTCAGGGAAGAAAAGGCAAGGACCCCTCGTCCGGTGCCTGTCGGCTGGACACCTCCGTAGGATCAGGGACATCCAGGGCACCCTATTTAAGAAGACCGTTTGTTGATTGTTTGACTGCTGATCCGGAACCAATATAAAGCATCAATGCCCTTTATAAAAAGACTTCCTGGACCCTGAGAGGAACGTATATTGGAGGAGGGGGACGTTGTGATTGGCGATAACTTCACCCCTACAGTGGGGGCTGCACAATGATTGGAGGAGCTGCCATTGTGAGTAGAATTTGGGCAAGACCCCATAAGGCTTGTCTCTGTAATCCCCATACCAGCTTCGCGGGGGAAACTCTAGGATGAACACCAATCACACTGATGTAACCATGAGCAGTATTCCCCTAGGGAGACCGATGTGAGATTGGGGGGGGAGGGGGGGTTAATGAGTGGTACAGTATATAAAAACGTTGTCTCTTGGTGAAAAATAACCTGAGAAGAAGAAGAGGACCGTTGTGGCCTGAGAGCTTGCACTCTTTTAATTATAGTTAGTGATTAAAGTATCACTTTAACCTTACTTTTAGTATCTATTTTAAGGCCTAACATGATCCCATCATATATTTTGGGTAGGTTATTAAAAATAAAACAAAAGAAAATAAGGCTGTTTAAGCAAATAAATGATTACATGTGTTTGATAAAGTGACTTTCTTCAGATTTACTGTTCAAATTTAGCATAATGGAGGAATGTGATGATCACAAAATTGCTTTGTTCCGTTTCTCTTCCTAACGACCGTATTCGATAAGGTGCGATGCGGTTGCGATCTGCCCAAAAAAGCTCTATTGATCGGGTAATACAATACTGATAAATAGGCTGATTTTGCGTTATGGTTACTCTACAGAATAAGGGGTTTTATCATAGGATCCTTCCCTCCAAAGTGCGTGAAGCATGTCCTGAGGTCACAGTGATTTAATATGGGTGTGTAATCAGACGAAAATCCAGAACAGAAACCTAGAATTG